>JAGFPH010005595.1:8282-34814 GCA_018207615.1 Philaenus spumarius
TTCTTGTTGACTTGTCTCGTGCTCTACCACACAGGAAGCAACGCCCCACTTTATTGTCTTGTGGCAAAGGCTTACACGGATTTTCTTCGATTCCCAGAAGCTTCTTAGCTCGGGTTTTCAAATCCACAGGTAGAAAGGGAGACTCTATACGCTTCCTTATTTGTGGATGAATTAGTTCCCATGATAAATGCTCCAGGAATTTTCGTCTTGGCAAAGGCGAATGCTCAATGTTGTTGAAACTATGAATACGAGATCCATTTATAGCAGCAATATTTATTAGGTCAAAGAATACCACCATAGGCCACCTTTTAGAGTTCCTTGATACGTCATATTTTGCACACATTTGGTCCAACACATCTACTCCCACCTTAGTTTTATTATAAAATGTGACTATTTCAGGTTTTTTCAAGTCTCCACTTTCATTATCAATTCTTTGGTCATTGTGCATAGTGGATAGCAAAATTACTGCTTTGTTCCGCTTTGGGCAATATGATACAAGTGTCTTATTTTTATGGTGAGCAAATATCGATGAACGAACTTCACGCTCCTTGTCAGCCTTAAAATCTTTAGGCACGCCTATTCTGTTGGCCTTTATTGTTCCTACCAATGTCAATTTCTTTTCTTCAAGCAGTGCCTCGGCTAAAGGAATCGACGTGAACCAATTGTCAGTGGTCACGTTACGATTTGTACCAGCAATTGGTTCACATAACCTAATCGTAACATCTGCTGACGATGATGAAAGCTTAAAAGGTCCGTTAGGTTGCTGTCCAGGGTACACTTCTAAATTTAAGGCATACATTGTCTTAGCACAACACAGGGCAAACACTTTGACACCGTACTTTGCCGGTTTATCCGGCATATATATTCTAAAAGGGCACCTTCCCCTAAATTTCACTAACTGTTCATCGACAGTGCAATATTCGCTAGGAGTATAGAACCTCTGAAAGTTCCGTACCACAAGTTCAAACATCTCTCTAACAGCAGCTAAGCGGTCTAACTCCTTCCTTTGAGGGCGATCTCGGATGTCATCGAATCTGAGGCACCTAAGGAGAAAATGAAATCGGTTTTCACTCATGGCCAAGTAGCAAGACTCAACTCCAGTTCCCCGAGAATTATCCCATATATTTTTGGTATTAGTCCTTCCACTACCTAGATATCCTGACAGAAGTAATATGCCAATCAGGGCACGAATTTCAGTGTCATCTGTGTCTTTGGCATCCCTATCCCTAGCAAAAGAACGTCTTATTTGTGAAATATAAATATTTGTTCCAGTTACAATCATTCGAATCACCTTATTGTCAATAAAAAGGTTAAAGCATTCAAGTTCAGTTTTTACAATTTTGGCTTCACCTTTTGGTCCCGGCATACGTAACACAATATTGCTGGCTCTAGTACGAACATTAGGTGGGTCAGGAGGAAGTTTCCTCCACTTCATAACGTTCTTATGTTGGTCTCTAGAGAAATATATATTTCCCAACGGTGTTTCGTCGCAGTCACTGTCAGATAACGGTACAGCTTTATTTGAGTTGTCATTAGCACTTTGGACCTCTTCTTCGTCCTCGGAATGAACTTCTACTTCTAAGTTATCCTCTTCACCATCATCGCTATCACCCTCTGCAAACTCCTCCTCATCAGAACAAATGGGATGCTGTAATTGCTCCAAAATATCCGTATCCATCAAACGCGCACGTTTAGAATCACTCATTGCAACAACACTCGCGCGGGCTACAGTTGTAGCCCAAACAACTTTGAACGTAAAAGCAATGCAAATCCACTCTCCTAGACGTGCCAACTCACACTGACCCGATAGAACAAATATTGATTTGAAGGTACTGAGGCCCCGCCCTTTCCCCCACCACGGTATTCCGAGGTGTGTGCAAAACAACACAGCTGGGCTACACATGTAGCCCGCGCGAGTACCGAAGGGTTAAAAAACACAAAAGAAAAATGAATAGCACAAAAGAACTACCCAATGAACCAAGAAAGAAACTAACTTATATACCCATTGAGTTTAACAGGAAACTTGAATTTAGTTTAAAGAAAGAATTGAGAAAATATAATATCATCCCGGCATATAGAACCACAAATAACCTCGTCAACTTTTTGAAGCCAAAGAACAATAATCCATCTTTTGATAGAATGAACACGTCAGGTGTATATAAGATTACGTGTAGTGATTGCTCTAAATTTTATATCGGTCAAACTGGACGATCTTTCACCAAACGGTTTAAAGAACACCTACCTAGACCCACGCTATTTGAACAGAGATCCAGTTTTGCCAAACACCTCATTGATTTTGACCACAAATACGTCAATGTTCATAATAACCTGAAAATTCTTCATACATGCAGAAAGGGCCGTTTGCTGTCATCCCTAGAGGAATTTGAAATATATAGTGCATCAAAAAATGATCCAGTAAATATGTTAAATGATAAACTGCATTATTCATCTAATGAATTATTTAACACAGCCATCAACCTGAGATAAAATTGTTGACTCAATACCATCATGATTGGACATCCTTATCTCATATATAAGATTGCACAAGACCACAGTTGTACACATGCCCTCCATGAAATGACATGTGTAGAAGAGTCCTCATGTGATGTATCAAGTTGTTTTTTCAGTGTATAATTTAAATTTGTTCAAGTGTTTGTGTTTTTTAATGTTTTGTGTTAATTGTGTATAGTTTATTTTACGACGTGTTCCACAACAGTGGAATGAATCATTTTTGAGGTTGATCTGATGAACCACCGAAACCGGTAATCCAGAAAGGATATATTTTAGAGTGCTCGACGGATAAAAATAAGGTAATTAATTACCCATTATTATAATAATTGCATTCTTGGAAGCTAAATAACATCATGTTTATAGATATACATTAACTTAGTTGTTAAACTATTGCAACTGGAGACATAAAAATACCTATGTTTTTTTTGCAACTGAGACATGGAACTTATGTTTAATACCTAATTTTAAATTCAATGCGTTCGAAATATCATTGTTATAAAAGGTATTCATAACTGTATTGTCTTTGAATTTGTAAATTACAAATGTTACATTAAAACATAATTAGGTAGGTATTATGAATTTTGTTAAAGTTAGTTCTACCAAAATACATAAATGCATTAAATGCATACTACATTCAATTTTTCCTCAGATACATATTTAGAATTTAAATAGACATGATAAAATGTTGTTTGGGTTTCGAAGGAGAGATGTAATGCTTTCAGTTTTAAGAATAAACAAACTGACCTCACACTCCCCCTCCCCCACTTCTTACAGGAAGATTACTTCCTGTAGATGTAGCCTGTTACCTTCAAGCTCCAAGGTCAGTTATATCTCGATTTACTCTCTCTTTTCGTTAAAAGCAATGCTCCTTTAAGCCGCTATTAGCCGTGAACAACCAGTTGTTCAACCGGTTGACGATGGTGTGGCGGGGCATTGAATCAAATGGGAGCTATTAGCCGTGAAAGATCGGTTGTACAACTAAAAAAGTTGTACAGCTAGTTGACGGCCGGTGTCCGGACCCTGCAACAGTCCTGTCAACCGTTTGTGTCTCACCATGGTCGGGGTTCATTGCAGTATATGTAGCCTATTAGCCAGACACAACCAGTGCCGGCACTGTTGTACAACTTTGGCGACGCGCGCATGCTTTTTGGGCTAAACCACAGAGAAGGAATATACAGAGGAAACATTTAAACGGCGGGATTGTGCGCCCAAGTTGTAGTTCCGATCTAGTCCGGTGGCCGCGCTAGGATGTCCTAATGCACGTTGCGAGAGAGAGAGAGAAGAGCGGGGAAGGATGTGATGGTAGCGGGGGAAATGTCCCACTTACCCGCCTCGTTTAGACTGCAAGTTGGGAATTCAACGTTTACTCGGTTGTTATTTTCTGTATAAGTGTAAATGTAACAAAAAAGCCTATTTTCATTACGGGAAATAATTTCCGTAGAAATTAAGTACAGAATAGTCTATTTACTAAGATAAATTGTTTTATTTGTATTATAATTTAATTCAAACTTATGTTTTTAAATGAGACATACTTTTTGAATAAGATATAAGCTAATAAAAGATTCTTTAACCAATTTTAACTGAACCGATACAAGTTTTAAACTTATTAGAGTATGTTTTGTACAAATGTTTATCTAATAATTTAATTCCTGATTTCTACTCACTGACTTACTGAAGTAAATACTTGACAGTTTTTTTATTACAAACATTTTGTGTTCTAAGGTAGCTTAGAAATTTGAATATTATTAAAATCTTATGAAATGGGTTATACAAATGGGTTAGATATTAAAATAAATTATTGAACAGCTGATTAAAATCTCATGTATAACCCTAGGTTTAGGCAATATATAAACAAAATCTAGTTTGTAAAAAAATGTATAATAACAATTAAATAGGTAAATAATGTTATGTTGTCATTCTGAAAACCCCTTTAACCAACATGGTTAGATAACCCATTAATAAAGATTATTTATAAAATAAAACTTTAACAATTGAAAGTGATGAAATGTTTAAATGATAATACAAAAGAAGAAACATAATAATATTGCCAAAGCACAGAGATTAATGGTAAATGGATCCATTATTCTGTGCTTTAAAAAAAGTAGGCCTTCATATTATATGACACTCCATCACAAAATAATCACGATTATAAAGTCAGTATCCTATAGTTACATATATTTTTAAAAAAGTTCATATTATAGGACACTCCATGATAAAATAATCTCACAGTAAAGTGTCAATAATAAAGTAATAAAAGTATAGTCTATATCAAACGCAGTACTGTAATTACATTTTAACAATTAAAATTAAATTACAAATTTAACCTAGTTGACAATTTATATGGAAGACAACTACAAAATAAATATATAACTTACAAACTGTAGACAAAGTCAGTAAATACATATCATGTTCAAATTTAATCTTCACTTCATATAAATCGCAAAGTAAAATATCAATAAAATTGTAGTTTAAAGTTGTTTTGTACATCAAAAGTAATTCAAATAAATATCAAATTTAATCCTAATTTACTATTTATATTTAAGACGGCTTAAAAATAAAATGTAGCCTACACAGCCAAGTCGGTGTAGGTCACCGTCACAACTACCAGTAATTTGTAATACGGCAGATTTTTTTTATAAGTACCTTAAAGTATGTAGATTAATATAAAAAAAAGTTTACCAGTCTTTCGATTTCCCAAAGTCAAAAAAAAAATCGAAAAACATTTTTTTTCTCGAAATTCCTTAATATTTCGAGCTAGGATGAAAATAAATAAAAATAAAAAAATACCACCGTGTATTTTTTTTATAAAAAAGTATTTTTTTATAAAGTATTTTTTTAATAAAAAAGGTCTTTTGTATTTTTTCGTCCGAGAAATGGTTTGTCTGGAAAAAAATCGATTAAGCAGGTATTATTTCGCAGCAGCACTATTCGGCCGCACGGCTGAAAACCTATTTTTTTAAGCGCGGCCCAGTACATTACAAACTATTGCATAGTTATAATGTATTAAATAAATAGTTGTAATAGGGCGTTTTCAAGAGGAAAGTGTTAGCTTTACGATGTCATGTTTTTTTTTAATTGTTTATTTTTCTTGAGGTGTATTATTGACAGGTTAGACTTCATGCCAAGTTTGAACTCAATCAGTCAAACCGTTCTCTAGATATGAATTATTTTGTACAAAAAACAAAATGGCGGATATCTGGAAAACGAAGCGTTTCGGACCTATGTTTATAGGAACTTTTTTCTTACTTTTTTTATGAGGAATCATATCCCAAAGTCCTGAAGGGTTTTTAGTAAACACCCTGTATATGGAAAACTTATATTTAATATAACATTAACATTGGATTTATTGTAAGAGCACATAGGCCTATTCACTCATTGTTTACAAGGTTTTATGAGTTTTACGAAGCTTATCTGTGTATTTGTAATATTCTAGCCTATTGTTTAAAGTAGAAAACCTTTTATAAGTTACATTTTAAAGAAGGGTTAGTTTTTTGCATTACTGTACTTAGTAAATGTAGGGTATTTGTAAATCTAGTTACTTCAGTTGATATGTAAATTTATTTAAGATATGCTGTTTGTTCAAATCAGTGGTCTTTTGAATTGAACATAATGGAAAAGTACCTATTAACATTGCACACCTGACACCCTTGGATATGTAAATCAATGTAAATATTATGAGTTTAGTCGTTAATTATTCATTTGTTGTTCTTTAATGCTAGCCTATGTTAGTTTTCTAAATAGTGAATATTTAAGTTACGTATATATAAGGAAAACTTATATTTAATATAGCATTAACATTGGATTTATTGTAAGAGCACATATTCACTCATTTTTTTACAAGATTTTATTAGTTTTACCAAGTTTATCTGTGTATTTGTAATATTCTAGCTTATTGTTCAAAGTAGAAAACCTTTTATAAGTTAAATTTTAAAGAAGGGTTAGTTTTTTGCATTACTGTACTTAGTAAATGTAGGGTATTTGTAAATCTAGTTATTTCAGTTGATATGTAAATTTATATTAAATAATTTTTACTTTCTCCCCCTATACCATAGTATATGGAGAAAGTATTGTATTCGTCAAAATTTTCGAGTTTGAGTTTTTGGTGGAAATATCCGTTTTGGGTCCCCCTGAACCTAAAAAAGTGGTTTTCGGAGTGATGTCTGTGTGTGTGTCTGTGTGGATGTTATCAGACCTAGAGCCTAAACCAGTCGTCCGATTTTGATGAAATTTGGTATGGAGGTACTAATCCGCGGTATCTCCAGGCGTTTTTTTCTTTTTGGTGAATTTTTTATTTTTAAGGGGAATTTTCCCATAAAAACCCTTTTAATAACGGAAAAATCAACTTTTCTCAAAAACGGCTCTAACGATTTTGATTAAAATTTTATAGTTTATTAGGGACCTATAGTACTATAAACTGTAAAATTTTAATCAAAATCGTTCAAGCCGTTTTTGAGAAAAGTTGGTTTTTCCGTTATTTTATGGATTTTTATGGGAAAACAACTTTAATACAAAATCACCTCTCCTACCCCACCCTACAAGTCACCGTGACGTTTAATAATTTAAATATGTTTGTGAGAAAGTATGTGCCAGTTCCTGGTACCGTTTATTTTAGTTTTGCGTCAAGTAATTTTATTACAGGTTGAATATATTGCATTACTGTACAATTTTAACATTATATAACTTTTTTGATTTAAGTTTTATTTTCATAGAACTGTATATAGGTCTTCTGATTATATGTACATTTTCATTCAGTTTACATTTTGAATGTATACCTATTTTTTTCGTATTGACGGGAGGGAATGCTCTTTAGATTATTTTGTGCTTTCTACTAGGCCTACTTTGAAAATAATAATATGCTCATAGTTTACTGTTGAAGGTAATACTATCTTCTACCAATCATTTATCCAACAGTCGATAGTCAATAGATTCATTCTAAAAATACAATTGTATAATGTGGTAATTTGTTATCTTCTTTATATTATGAAATTACCAAATTATTATGTTTAAGTAGAGTAGGCTAAAGTATTTTTATAGTCTATGAATTACAGTAATTGTAAACCATTTTATCATTTTATCATTCCTACCAAGAGATTAAACACGTTCAACTGCATCATATTTTCTTTTATAATCCTGTGTACTAAAATTAATATCATTTCCCGCAGCTATTATAAGGATTTAAGAGTTTTAATTAAAGTATAATTAAAACATTTATTGCTTTACTTTGATAATCCATTTAACTTATTTTGTACTATTGTTCAAGTGTTTTACATTTATTGCTACATGACAATCAAATACAGAACATGTTTGTGACAAGTTTCCTTTACAATTACTTATTGTAGCAGCGGGGACAGCCAGGGAGTCGGGCGCAAGGTTGTTAGAGTACATTAACAACCTTGAGTCAGGCGAGTGTCGCGCGGTGCTGGAGGGGACGAGGGGCTAGCCGTAGGAGGCGAGGGGGGTAGGGGAGGGGCCAGCGACGATGCTGCCCTCTCATGGCGACCCTGGGAACTACAAATGTAGATACCAGTGTCGAGTGCTAGACACCCAATTTGCGCACGCTTAGATGTTTCCTCTGTATTTTTCTTCTCTGTGGCTAAACCAAATTGTCAATGTCAACAAACATTTGTCATTTCAGTCAGTTATTATTAGCGAATTTCCATAGGAAAAAAGAGCTATTGCAGTGGCCCTTATGCCAAGACCCAAGGTTGGGAGTAGCAAATGAGCACCGATCATGGTCCCCAGAACACGTTTTGGGGTGTCATAAAAATCATATATATATGTATATATTTATGTATATATGTATGCGCACTCTAGCGGACGCATTTTACGTCCGATTTGGTCCAAATTTGGTACACACGTTGGTTGTCTAAGTCACTTAGACGAGTTCATTAGCCAAAAAAATTGACCGAAAGTAGACCACGTTTTTGACCGGAAGTACTATGTATGTAGGTGTGCGCACTCTAACAGACGCATTTTATGTCCGATTTGGTCCAAATTTTGTTTTTTTAAGACACTTAGACGAGTTCGTTAGCTAAAAAATTGACCGGAACTAGACCAAATTTTTGACCGGAAGTAACTTTATGTATAAGTGTGCGCACTCTAACGGATGCATTTATCGTCCGATTTGGTCCAAATTTGGTACATAGGTTGGTTTTCTAGGTTGCTTAGACGAGTTCGTTAGCCAAAAAAATTGACCGGAAGTAGACCAAATTTTTGACCGGAAGGAACAATTTTATGAGATTTTTCGTATTAGAATAAAAATTTTTTGAAGTTTTCTTTTAAAAAAATAGACATATGAAATAATGCTGCACATTTTTTACGCGACCTTATAGGCCATCTGGTTCCCCTAAAAACAACCAAAACGTAAAATACCGTAAAAGTACCAGAATTTTTATCCACAGCTTTTACCGTGGTGATCGATGGCAATATATTTGGTACATGCTGGCAGCACCTTCGTGAGTAGATCAATTTCCCAAATAGTTGTTTGAAACCCAAAAACATATATCAATTTAATTTTGGAAATTCGCTCAACTCACGTCAGCGGTTCAGCTGGGTGGTCGAATTATTTGTAGGTGTAGTTGTGTGTTCTCGCAGCTAGTATTTTTATTATTTATGTTAGTTATTTATAGTGATTCAAAAATTTACTTTTATCAGCACAAAGGTCATCAAATATTGTATATATAGTCCTTTGATAAGCCTAGACACTAACATAGGATGTTTCTGAAACCTTCTCACTTTTCTCCTTCTCTTTTTCAATAAAAGGACAAGAAGCAGAAGCTGTGTACTACTCAACGCCATCTTTTTGATTGGGACGATTCCGAATTAAATATGCCTGTGGAGTTGTACAACTGTTTCAGGGAACTTAAAGTTTGCTAGTAAACTAGTGGTCACACTGTTGTACATCAGGTTGTCCACGGATAATAGCGGCCTAAGATTTAGAACGCTAGAGGGCAGCACATCATGAAGCACAAGTTCAAGTAGTATCAAATGTGTCACGACAGGATGCGCTGGCATATTCTCTCAACGTATAGTCCATAAGGTGGGATATCTGTATGTATAATTGGTCTACGCTCCGCTAATACTATTATTATTATACTATTTTTCATTCTTAGTTCGTATCTCAACTGAAGCGGTCTCTTCAAAGTGATAAGTGATAATATCAATTAGAGCTTGTCAAATCTTGTTTCATATTGTAGTTTTTTATTAGTTGGTAGTTAACATGTAGCATATTTGTGTTCTGTGTAAACTAACCTCTCATAGAAAAGTAAGTAGCAAATAAATAATCCATTCAATCATATATTATACTTAGATACTTTATTACCAAACAAGTTATTCCAAATTCAAAAACCCGGCTGGGCCTGAACCTTTTCAGGCTTAGCCATTTTAGAAATGGACGATGATCCAAATTACGATGATCCCAAGGAATCTGAACTTCAAAAAGCTATTTTAACAATCTTACCAACCAACCAAGTACCGGTAGGCCTAGAAGATAAAACCAAAAATGAATTAAAACGCAAAATGTCCCAGGACATTACGCCTAATACCAATAATCCATCAATGTCTAACACTTATAAAAAAATATTTAGAATAAGAGAATATAATGAAAACGACAACGATGGTCCATTCGAGGTTATAATAAGCAGCAATAACAACATTAAAATAAACCCTTTCAATATTGGTAAAATATTGAAAACCAACCATCAAAACATAGAGAGCATATCGAGAAGAGGCAAGAGCATTGCTGTGACTTGTCACAGTGCTCAGTCTGCCAATTCACTACTCACTTCAATCCACTTAAAAGAATATCGCGTTTTCGTTCCGGCTTTCAGGGTCGAAACGGTAGGTGTAGTATACGCCGAACCTGAAATCGAACCTGACGAAATAATCAGTTATGCTTCTAGCAGATACAAAATCCTAGATGCACACAGGATAACAAAAAAAGACAAAATAACAAAAAACATAATAAAAACCCATTTCATAAAAATAATTTTTTCTGGAGATAAACTTCCAGAAAAAATCAAACTTGATTACGTAATTATGCCAGTTAATTCTTACACAATCCCTGTAAAACAATGCTTTTTATGTTTTTCATATGGACATAGGGCTAACACACCTTGTAAAAATAAGAGGCTATGCGGTACGTGTGGTGAAGAGTTCCATGGTGAATGTAACAAAGCACCTTCATGTATCCATTGTCAATATAACCACAAAAGTTTCAGCAGGGAATGTCCAGAATACAAAAGACAAAAAAATATACAGGATTTTATGAACGAACGTAGACTCGACTATCTTTCCGCTAGCAAATACTTTCCAATCACATACAAAACGGTTCGAAACCAAAGATTTTTAAAAAGCTCATATGCAGATAAAGTAAATATGCCAGTTGAAATAAGCGATACTAACGTTTTTCCTAGCCTAACCTATTCAAACAAATTTCAAGTTTTAAGTGACTATGAGGATGAAATGCAAAGCCCCTCCGGCAGCATAACATCATTTAGCAGACCAAGTAAATACTTAAACAAATCTAAACCACAAACATACCAAAAACTTAACAAATACATAACCTCAACCACCCAACCCAGTACTTCCACAAATTACAAAACTATTCCACAAAAAACAACATACAAATCAAATTATGATAAGTCATATGAGATAGTAAAAACAAGACCAACAAGCAAAGAATCAGACCAAAAAGAAGACAAAAACAATTCTACCTACCAAAATAACCAACAATTGGATGAGTTAATTAAAAATACAAATTTTAGAAAACAAGTCCAAAATTGGATAAAAACCATATCCATTAAAAAAGAGTATATTAATCCTCAAGATAATTTCTTCAAAGACCTTATTGAAATAGTTAAAAAAAACAGTCAACTTAATCTCAAAACAAACACAAATCTAAACAAGAAAAAATAATGTCTAATAATACCAATACGTTAAATATAATACAATGGAACGCACAAGCCATTGTACCTAAATTAAATGAACTAGGATATATCTTAAACAAAAATAGTATACATATTGCTATAATACAAGAAACTTGGCTTTCACCAAATAGAAATATTTCCATTCCAAAATTCAATATCCTACGTAAGGACCGGAATGATGGATATGGAGGTTTAGCATTTATAGTACATGAAACCATTTCTTGGACTGAGATAAATATCCCCAACATAAATTCTCTAGAGATATTAGGTATAAAATTAAACAATTTCCAAAAATCCTTAAAAATATACAATATATATAGTACACAAAAAAAAGTAGATATGGAAATATGGGAAAACCATATTTTTTCCAAAGATTATGGATATACTATGCTATGTGGTGACTTCAACGCCCACCATCCATTATTCGGAAGTAATAGAACTTGTTCCAAGGGGAAAGCCATCATATCTGCATACAACAAATCCAACTTTATTCTAATAAACGATATGTCTCATACAACAGTAGCTACAATTAATAAATCCTCCTCCCCAATAGACCTAACCTTTATAACCCCAAATATACACAACACTCTATTAAATTGGCAAGTACTAAATGATTCAATAGGAAGCAACCATTATCCAATTCAAATAGAAATAGATATCACAAATTACACAAACCCTAATAATATTAGATATATCGAATTTAAAAACAATGACAAACCTAACTTCAAGAAAGCAAATTGGCTAACATACAAAAAAACAATAGAAAACGAAATCACATTACTCAAAAACTCCTCAATAGAAATAGATATCAATCATATGTATGACATAATTTACAAAGCCGAATCTATCGCTATACCAAAATTCAAAATTCCAAAAAATAACAAAAATAAAAACAACTTCTCGCCTAAACCATGGTGGACAGAAGAATGCTCTAAGGCTGTTGCATTAAGAAGACTAAACCTAAAAATTTTCAATAAAAATATGACTTACTGTAATTACAACAAATTTAAACAAGCACAAATAAAAGCAAAACACATAATAGACAGAGCAAAAAGAGAAGGTTGGGAGAATGTATGTAAGAATATCGGTAACAGCACTTCTAGCAGAGCATGGAATATAATTAAAAAACTCAAGGGAAAAACCTTTCACGACAATAAAACAAATTTATTTTATAACCCTTGTTTGTGTAACAAAATAATGGATGTTTTTTGTCCAGCATACGTCCCAAGCCAACATGAAATCAGTATACCAATATTTCAATATCAAAACCACCACCTTGAAGCACCTTTCAACTATAATGAATTAATCAAAGCCATACATTCAAAAAAGAAAAATACAGCCCCAGGATTAGATGGCATAAGCTATATTATGATAAAGAATTTACCAAATAAAGCTCTAGAAGAGCTAATAAATATTTTTAACAACATCTGGACCGAAAAAACAAAGTCATTACCTGAAATTTGGAAACACAGCAAAATAATAGCCATACTCAAACCACAAAAAGACAAAAATGATGAAAACTCCTACAGGCCAATATCCCTTATACCATGTTTTGCCAAAATATTGAATACCATGATAAAAACCGACTCGAATGGTATGTTGAAAAACACAATATCATCCCAGAAACCCAATATGGATTTAAAAAGAAAAAAGGTTGTGCCGACTACCTTTTACATTATATAACCGATATCCCTAACTTATAACGAAACAATTATGAGCACAACTTTAGATATTTCCAAAGCATACGATCTAGTACACATCCCAACACTTATAAACAAAATGCACATGTTAGGTATTCCGGGTATCTTTGTCAAATATTGCAATAAATGGCTCTCAAACAGAATAATAACCCTAACAGATTCACAAACACACATAACCAGACACTCATATAGAGGAATACCGCAAGGCGATGTACTATCTCCAATATTATTTTCCATATATATATCTGACATAAATAATTACATTCCAAAACAGGTTAGGTCCCTTCAATATGCAGACGACATAACAGTATATTTTAATCATAAGCAATGTGAAATTATCACATCCAAAATGAAAGATACCCTAATACAGTTAGAAATTTACTTTAATAAGCTTCATCTGACTTTCAACCCAAATAAAAGCAAGACTCTAATATTCTCCAGGAAAAAACAACTGAACGAAAATATGAAACTTAGCCTATATAATAAAGAAATACCGAATGTAGACTCTCATAAGATTTTAGGCCTTACCTTTGATATGAAAATAAACTTCAACAAACATATAGATAACTTAATTCTACAATGTTACAAAGACATTAATATTTTAAAATCCTTGGCATGTGGGTTTAAAGGTGTACACCCAAACCTTATATTAAGTGTATATAAAGGCCTGATTAGAGCTAAAATGGACTATTGTAGCTTTCTATTTGGACATGTTGCTACCACTAAATTAAATCAACTCGAATCAATACAGAATCAAGCAATAAGAATTGCTTTAGGTGCTTTCAAAACAACTCCAGTAATAGCATTACATTTCGAAGCTACATTAGTCCCATTAAAATATAGAAGACAAGTCTTAACTGATAAATTAATGTATAAAGTAGCAATCGATCAAAACCATCCTAGTCACCAAAAGCTTATAGAACTGAACCTGCTCACAAATCATAAATATTGGGAGAAAAAAAAATTGCCCATATACATAAATTCCTTTAACAAATGTATGGGAGACCTGAACCTATTTCAAACCGAAGTTAGCCAATCTAATCAAAATCAATATTCTTTCTCAAAACCTCTGTACCTAAAGAAATTAAACTTAATTTGCAACCCAACTATAGACCAGACAATATCAACCAAGAAAAACGAAAACATAATTATGATCAAACAAACTTTCCTAAATGTCATAAACATAACCTATAAAAATCATATACAAATTTACACGGATGGCTCAAAAAGCCCGGCCGGAGTTGGCGCGGCCTTATATATGCCGTCAACTCAAACTGAAAGAAAATACAAACTAAATCCTATATCATCAAACTATACCGCCGAAATCTATGCCATATATAAAGCATTACAAATAACCAAAAATTTAAACCATACAAATTACATTATATGTACAGACTCTCAAGCCGCAATACTTGATATACATAATGCAATCATATACGGAGAAGGCTCCAGTTTAATTTTCAACATAATAAATGAAATAATAAAACTAAAAAACTATTTTTTTGTAATACAGTGGGTACCTGGTCATACAGGCATACTTGAAAATGAACATGTAGACAAATTAGCTCGGGAAGCAGCACTAACCCAAGAAACAGTTCAAGATTTTATCATACCTATTGGAGATTTCATAAAACAATCAAAGAAATACTACAAAGAACTATATGAACAATCGGCAAATGACACTAACAAGGCACTTTGGTACAAACAAATAAATAATAAAATAGGAAATAATCCATGGTTCAATTCAATAAAATTAAACAGGTCAGACATAATAACAATTTGTAGACTAAGATTTGGACACGCTAAAACAAACGAAAAACTGTATCTTATAAAACAATATTTTACACCAAATTGTCTATCGTGCACATCAAATGTAATACAAACACTACAACATATAGTTTTTGAGTGCCCAGCATACGAAAGCCACAGACAGATAATATACAACAAACTAGAAGCCAAAAACTGGAAACCCCCTTTCCTTTTAAGAGACATTCTCAAAGAGAATAATCTTGAAATTATTATAGAAATAGTAAACATGTTTAAAATAGCGAAAATACCAATCTGAAACTCTCCCAACTAAATATATATATACACTTAGTAACAGAATACAAACATTCTAAAATATAAAACATTCATGTTTATCCTTGGTTGGAGGGTCTTCTATCCATGGTCCATAACCTTTCGGAATAGGAATGCCAGAAGGACCTCTGGTGAGAAGATATACCTGAAATAACCTGCCACTTCCTAAAAAATCCCCGATTATTGATTTTCCCAAAAACTCCCCTATTTGTGACTAACATATACTCGAAACAGAATCAAATACAACAAACAGTAAACAAACTCAGCCCATTTAAACAACATTTAGTTATAATGTATATAGATTTATAAATAGTATCTCCCACTAACAATATTAAAAAAAAAAATTATACCCAACGTTTAATGGTAGTTATGGCATTAATAGAGTATGCATTAAATAACAATAATCAATATTAACAAAATTTCAATAAAAAATAAAACTAAAGATTTGACAATGCTATTGTGAGTTAAGGGGCGTCATGGTATTCACCCAAGCCCGTCTACATCAGTAGACACCAAGAAAAAAAAAAAAAAAAAAAAAAATTATACTATTTCGAAATGTGAAACATTTTGAATACGTAGATAGGCTTATGCCTACTTACTTGCAAATTAAACTTGGTTTGCATATAAAAAGGTAAGTTAAGTGTTACTTAGTTATAATATGAGTGTTTATCGTTATTTCTTTATTATATACAATTTCCTGAAGTGAATTTACTTGTGTTAAAATGATTTTGTCTAGATCGAATTTTGAGGTTAGAATTTAGACTATCTTGTCAACATAACTTTTCACAATCTTTTCAGTTAGTTTACCAGGACCCTTTAATTTTTGTGAATTTGTTTATATCCCAACTGGGTCAAAATGTTATAATACAATACACAGCTGACTGGTTCCACCTATTATTCTACAAACTAGTACCTTTTTACAATTGTATTCTAACCTTTTGAAAATAAATAACATTATTTCACTGTGTAACTATTTAATTTAAAAGTATTTATATTGTGTTCTATAAAATTGATTTCAATATTTGCTTATTTCATTATTTTTATTTGTACTTCCATGTGAATCATAGGGGTTAATAAAGTGATGGCCGAATCGTGTTTTCATTTAACATAACCTGATAACCTAATTTAGATTCCTTATGTTTCTAAGTGTATTTCTGATATTTCCGATGGATAAATAGCCTATAGTTGAATAAGTGTTATTATTACATTTTATTTGTGAATTTTGTAGTGTTTACTTCCTGTGAAGGTGTAGTATTATTTATCTAGGTTGTTTTATATAGGCCTAGATGGTTTGTTTACATTACTTTGAATTTTATTTAGTTAAATTCTACATAATTAAGAAGATTTGATATCATTATAACGAGTACAATAGTGACGTCCATTGTTCAGTAACTAGTGGCGGCCAATAAAGTCAAACAGTAGACATTGAACGGTCAGTGAAATGTTACGTAATCTAGTGGCAGTCACTATTGGACATGTCTTTTAAGGTACTGGCCGCCAGTAGTTCACTGGACTCCGTAGAGGAAGGTTGTTTTTATGTGTACGGGAGTTTACCAAGATTTGTTATTATTATTAATTCTATGTGATATTTAATGTGTTTAATGTCAAATATTTATAATTTCATGTGCGTTCAGTAGTTTGTGACGATAATTTGTTGTCAAGATTTGTAAATAGTTAATAGGTGTTTTCACGTTGTGCCAATTTACTTTGTGGTATCAAACATTAAAAGATAACATATTCTTTGTAGAAAACCACTGTATTTATTTTTATGAAATATAGCTTTTGTGTAGATTTTTTGTTAGTTTGAAGATATGTCCTGTTCAAAGTCATTGAAAACTAAAGAAGAGAAGGAAAAACGTAATAATAAATGGAACCTAGGCCATATAATGACCTTTCTAGACACTTACTGACCTTTCTAGACACTTACGTTTTAGTTATGAGTTACTGTGGAACATTCGGCACATTGATTATGCTAATAAAGCAAAAAGAGAAAGCTGAACGATTAAGTTGATGGTCGATTTAATAGACCAAGGCACACCTGTATCAGATTTAGCTTTTTAAGAGCCCGTATAAAGGCTATAAAGAGCACATAACAAAACTGAACTTTTAAAAGTGTGCGAGTCTAAAAAAAAGTGGTAAAGGTACGGACGATTTATACGCTGACTTGGTTTTCCACAAATGAAAGTTTCATGAGAGATGTTGCAGTCACGAGAGAGTCAACATCAAATTTGGTAAGTTGTTCTTATGAGTAGTACATATACAGTTTGTTTTTAGTATGGTTCATAATGGTAAAAGAATGAGAGTAGTTTTTAGTTTTAAATACACTTTAATAAAGTTTCAATCGTTATATAAAATAATACTTTTAATCTTGGATATTTTAAACGTAAGTTAATTACAACGTGCACACGAAATATTGCAATATATTTCAGGTTTTTGTACATTATGTATTCAAATAAATGTGTAATATTAAAATGAAACATTATGTTCAAATTTTCACATCATATTAATTTAGTAATCATGGTATTTCACGTTTGTGTACCCATTGAAAACTGCTTTACATGCCTATAGATTTCAGTTGCCAAGAACAATCCTTCTGAGTTAAAGTAATTGACCAATTTTTGTCTTATTTCCGAAGCTCTCATCGAAAATGAGTTTGTTTTGCGACCTCCTCGAAGGTAACTCAATTCCCATTGTACGCCACTGACCAGGGTGATAGATTCCTGCCTCTGTGTCTTCATAGTCGACCCAACCTCTTTCAAAGTACGTTCCAGGTGATGCCGTACGTAGCCAGTTGTGGAGAGTACACGTACATTGTACGATCAAATATCTACATTGGATAAATCAACTTCAATGTCTTTTCCAAAGATTCGAAATCTTGCTGTCAATATTCCAAATGCATTTTCAACCACTCTGTGTGCTCGCGACAAGCGGTAATTAAATATACGTTCATGCATACTTAAGGTTCTTCTTGAAAAAGGCTGCATTATGTTTGGAGACAAGGGATATGCATCATCACCCACAATAATGTATTCCTTTGGCAAATTTAACTGATTGATGTCCATAGCTGATTTCAGCGTAAACAATCTGAAAACATTTCCATCATTTGCTCTTCCATTGTTTCCCACATCAATATAAATAAATCTACAGTCAGCGTCTACCAATGCCAAAAGAATAACACTGTAACCTCCTTTATAGTTGAAGAATTCGGAGCAACTTCCAGGTGGACGTTTGATAGCCACATGTTTACCATCAATGGCACCACAACATGAAGGGAAATTCCATTTATTTTCAAAGTTTTTCTGAATCTTCACCTTAGTTTGCAAAACCTAAAATAGTAAACATTGTATAGTAGTGTTATTTGCTAAGAATTTACAAAAACACAGGTGCACATATACAGAAACAGAATAATCTGTTTCAATATGATCACACATTCAGAGTCACTCTCCCCCAGTCGTCCATGTTGCATTCCGTACAGATGTCAATTTAAATGTAATATTGTCCCTACTCAGAGTAATACAAAATATATTGAAAAATGTTTCAATTCATATAAATTATGTCATCATATACTTCATTAAGTGCCCAATATGTTTCGATATGAGGGACGTTTAAAAATTGCTGTTTATAAAAAAATCTTGACCCTATATAAGTGAGGGAACCTGTCCAAAGTTACACTCAGCCAACATATATGATCAAGAATACAGTTTCTAACGCTGCTTTTAAATTTCAGACTATGCAAGAACCAAGCACTCCCTCCAATGATGATGTCGTTGACAAAGGAAATGTTGATGTTAATCTTGAAAATTTGGAAGAAGCCCTCCAGAAGAAACACGAACAAACTTCCAAACTCCTCAACCAAAAAAAGACGGATGACCAAGCTGTCAAAAGTAGAAAATGCAATAGCGAAGTTACAGCAAATAACAGAAAAGACTTGGTCATCAACAACCTCCTCAACAGAGCTCGACGAGGTACCTGTTTTGGAACCCATGTAGCGGCTCAACTGCGGACTCTACCTACCAGGAACCATTTAACTTTGCAAGACAAGATACAATCATTGAACACAGCTGTCACCCTTGCTGTGTTCAACCTCTAACTCATCTTATGGGGTAGACTAAGATGAGGACTATACCCAAGGTGGAAATAATATTTATAGAAACCTATATTAAACCCTTAACAATTATCTACCCCATTGTGGTGTGCTTTATCTATATTTTTTCGTATTATAATCTATAAAAATAATAATAATCAAGTATCACAACAAGTATCACTATTGTTTTATTCTTTTCTGTAACTATAGGAAAGTTTATAAATTTAATGTCTTTCTGTTCTTCTAAAAGTTTGCTAATAAATAAACAATACCAAAATATATGTTTTTTATAAGCAACCTTTATTTCATTTGACACCACTTGTTCAAAATTCAATCTATATTCTAGAAGTTTTTGTTGGAAATACATAAAAAAATTATTTTATATAAGAGGCCTACTCGTAAAATATAACTACACTATATTATTTATAGCCTAACAACTCATCTTGTAATTACTTACAAATGTTTAAACTCAGTTGAATCCCTAATAACTGTTTGGATGTTGTAACTAGAAATACTAAAAATAAATACTACTGTACACATATTGGCTTGTTTGTTTATTTCCAAAGAAACTATGTGCTAATCATTTCCTTGTCGCTCACCTTATCATCGTGAGGGTCTGAAATATTGCAACGGAAGTGGGTGTTTTCTAGGAACACCGAGTGACCGACCTTTTTTACTTCAACAAGACGTGGTTTCTTGAATGCAAAAATTACAAGTTGCATTAAGCCTAATTAAAAAACATCCATATAAAAAAACCTTCATATAATCTCTAAGTGCAGTCGTAATAGCTTCCAGGACTTCTGGCATAAATCTTGAAATTGTGCAAGCCGAAATACGAAACAGTAAAGCAAGAGACTGGTAGCTATCACCTGTAGCTAAATACCGTAAAGCAACCTCTAGTTTTGCTCTGGTAGGAATAGCATTTCTCATGACTGTATCAGTTTTTTAACCTCAGGTTCAATCAAAGTTAACAGCTCATTAAACTGATCCACACTCATTCTTAAGTGCTTTTTGAACTCAAGAGGATCCTCCTCGGAGAGTTCACGAAGTATTGTGGCTGAAGCTCCAAGTTTCTTCACTTAAACACACCGCTATTTCCCTAACAGCCTCATCAATGGCTTCCTCATACTCCCCAACACCATCCATTCAGAATTATAATGTTTTTAACCTCGATTAAACTATAAAAAATAACTTTATCCATAGCTGACACTGCAAATCTACTGGCGTCCGCTAGGTCAGTTTTAGTGGAAGCCACTAATGGCCCCGTGTATTGGTGTTCTGACCGTCAAATTCACTGGTGGCCAGTACTGGACGCCACTATTGTCCACATGTATAAGGGCCTTTACTATACAGTTAGTTATCATCGCTTATTGGTTCTTTGCAAGCAAGACCATCTCAATATTCTCAACTTCGTGTTGCTGGTTGTATTTGTATTCTCACTCATTGCTGCTATCTCGGTGTAGGTATTTAGTATATACTGTCTATGGTGAAGTATATAATTATATAGCATATTATATCTACATCTATTTACTCCATGGCTGTGATCACTTATATTTATCTGTGTATTCAGGACCAACAGCAGGTATTTTCTCTTCAACTCCTGAGATTGTTCTGATGCGGTATCTTCTTCCTGTACTTCAGTTTCATCATCAGAACGAAAAGAATCTATAGGCTAAATAATAGGTTTGTCAGTAAAAAATTGTGTAGTTATTGCGCCAGGAATCTCAGTTCTTTTTTGCTGTTTTTCTTCTTTTTCTATATTTTGTAAAAGTCTTTTTAAAATGTATTGAAAGTAATAGAAACACTAAAATGTACTACACAAACACAGCAGAATAACAGTAATTAAATTGAAATTGTCTAAAAGTAACAATGAACTAAAATGTACCATACAAACACAAGTTAAAATTTTGAAAACACAAGATTGATGCAAGATTGATTCAACAGTGTTCTCACTTGAAGCTGTCACAAAACTGAAAGTGGTACAGCATGAATATGAAGGTACTGAGCGGCTGTAAGCCAACACTAATAAGTTTTAAAGGATTTTAGCAAAATTGTAAAGATCCAGAGGAAAAGATCGTGACGCGACTTCTGGTAGGTTACCGATGGAAAGAATGCAAGGCTGTAGCTGAGTCAAATCAGTTGACCTTGAGCAAACTACTAATATTCTTGCATAACAACACCTGTCTGATCTGGTGTTTATTATTACATTAACCAAAGAGGCAACAGCAACAAAATCATCCATTAAAAAAACTGCTAGAATTTTATAAACATAATACTGTACATTTATTCTAGCCTATTTTGCAAATAGTCAATGTTTATTGACATAACTGTAGCAACAGCGGGACAACCTGCTTTGAATTCTTTTCAACTGCAGCTATATTTTAGTTCTAATAGTATTTGAAATATGACAAAAAAAAAACAATTGCGAAACTCTATTTTTATTTTTTTTTTAATGCTGTGCTTTATAAATAACTGTTGCTTTTTTTTATAAATAGGAAAATTCAAATACATTATGAACCGACTTGAAGAATGTAGAACCAACCATTCTCACTATGGAATATATGCTGGAATGTGTGCTGCAGCTGGAAGTGTATTTGGTAAACTCCTTGGATTTACAGGGGAGCTAACAATTTATACAGTGAGTTTTGAGAATTTTAATACAAATATATACTTTTATTAAGTTTGTACAATCATCAAAAGCTCTTAATTAGACTCAAAACAACATGACAAAATACAATGTGTCCTTAAAGTTAGGTTTTGAATATTTGTAAACATAATATGTACATTTAAAAAATAATGAACATGAAAAAATTAATGTGAAAAAGATGTTTCTGTGTTATCTTAGTTATATGTGAGCTCTGTAAGGTAATGTCCAAGCGATATTAAAACTATTGAACTATTATTTCCATGTATCCTAGAACAACTTTAGTTATTGATGCCACCTTCTTGAAACTGTTGCCTAACATGTTTAAAATCGACATCCTTTCACTGTACACAATACTGTAGCCTCTTAAATAAAATTTCATAAGTTTAAAGTATATTAATTAGCCTTATCACTAGGCATGCCGTTCAGAATATTCACATCAGCTCAGATTTGATAAGGAATGTCTATTTACAAAGGCAGGGCCGTAGATAGGATTTTTGTTTGGGGTGGGCTGATTCTGATTGATAGTATAAACCACACCGGGGGGGTATGGAATACCCCCCAAAATTAAGAGGAAAAAAATTGAAATTTTAGGTACATAAAGTCGACTTTTTAGTACACTCTCATAAAAGAAGCATACATATTTTTAAGCTGTGTTAGTAGCATCAAGTAATTGAATTCAAATTAACTGGCATATACTTCTCACAAACAAAATTAAACAGATTCACTGTGACTTCATAATTGTATTTAAGTAGGAGAGGGGATAAATTAAAGTAAGAGAGTAACTAATAAATATTATTATTATTAGCTAGAGAGAAAACGATTCGATTGCTTTCGAACAAATTTGCACCAAACTTGTCAATTGGCCTGTATAGATGTACGAAAAAACATTTTGAAATTTTTTAAAAAAGAACCCCCTTTTTGGCCAAAAAACCCCAAAAAATCAGTTATTATTATTATTAGCTAAATGAGAATTTTTAGAATTGATATAGGTTTTTTCATATAGTAGGGTACATTAAGGGCTACAAATAAGCAAAATTTGACCAAAATTTTTAGAGCGGTTTTTTTATAAAAAAAATAATAACTGATTTTCAGGGGGGTTTTTTGACCAAAAAGGGGGTTGTTTTTCAAAATGTTTTAAAACCTTTTTTCGTACATCTATACAGGCCTAATTGACATGTTTGGTGCAAATTTTTTCAAAATCGATTGAATAGTTTTCTCTCTAGATTTGTATACATACAGACTGACATTTTGTAAAAACCACTTCTTTGGACCAAGGGGGTCCCAAAACGGATATTTCCACAAAAATCTCAACATAAAATTTTTTTGCAATCACTATACTTTCTCTCTCTATAGGCTACAATAGTATAGTGAGAAAGTAAAAATGATAATACAATATATGTATGTCTGTAAAAGCAGTCAATGTATTGGTTTTTCCAAAGTGTACATAACTGTTCTGGAACAAAACTTCTGGTGATAAATACAAATTCTGATGGTAGAGTAATTACAATAACTGTATTCTACTAATTCGTTAAGTGCATTGCATTAGTAGGCCTACATGTCAAAAATAAACATCTGGTGTGCACATCACACAACTTTCCTTACCAAAATAGATGCTGTATCAATTACCAAATTTTTCGAGCGAGAGATTGATGATACCATTTTCGAGTTAATAGGAGTATCCGTTTCGAAGAAAGCGGTACTAACTTCAAAACGGTTAATCCCACGGACCTGATTTTGGTCTCAATCGATTTCTCACCCCCAAAAATGTCAAGGTCGATACCAAACACGGCTAGTTTAAAAAAAGTAATTTTTGCCCCTAAAAAGGGCGTTTTTGGGGTCAATTTTTGAAAAAATGGAAAAGTTGAGTGGGGTATCTTTTTTGACATTCTTTTGGACGCTGAATCGAATGAGACCATTTTCAAGTCGATAGGACCAGCCATTTCGGAGATACAAACAAAATAACTTGCGTTTTTGTAATAACTTTTTTCAACCAATTTTTAAGGGTATATAGCGTACATAGCGTGTTAAGGGGGTCTGAGTAGAGTATGTTAGCAAAGTTTAATCAAAATCGTTAGAGGGGTTTTGGAGTAAATACCAAAAATGTGCTAAAAACTGGTCCCACGGTAAGACACCACCTCCGATTTGCTTCAAATTTACATGGGTTTAATTGTTTACGTGTTTGAAGATATCCTGTGAATTTCAGTTCGATCCGTCCAGCCGTTTGCCCTGTGCACTCCGGACACACACACACACAGACAGACCAATTGCCAAAAATGCATTTTTTGGACTCAGGGGGCCTTGAAACGTAAAGATATTATGAAAACTCGACATCGAATTTTTGGGTCGATCGCAATACTTACCTTACCTAGTATAGGGTAAGGAAAGTAAAAACAGAAAACCTAAAGTAAGAGGCCGTCATATTACAAAATTACACTACAGTGCAAGTTATTTGTACTGTATATCTATATCAATGCAATTTTATAATCATAATAAAAAAAAATTTTGTATCAGGAAATTTCGGGGTGGGCTACAACCCGGTAAGCCTACCCCCTGGCTACGTGCCTATACAAAGGTTATATCCTGATTACAAGAATGCAAGTACTGAAGCTGCATGAAAATCTGAACCTGTAAACCTTGTGAGCTGTTTTTATTTTTGTTGTAGACGTTTTAAAATAGCACATATTATTAGACTTGTTGTACCTCTGAGAACATCTTTATAAAATATGTTTTTTAAACTTGAACTTTTAGTTATTTTGCATAGAGAAAGAATAATTGTTAACAAATAATTTATTCGCTTTCAAGCTAATGTTATAGTTATATTTAGCATTCTATTATAATATATTCAATAATATATATATATACATAAGTAATAATTTCTCATTTTCTTTGTCTAGGTTGGATTAAAAGCAATTTTTATTGCTCTCATGTTAGCCAGTAATGCGGCTGTATGGACATTCTTTGTGAAAGCTCTCCAAAGTTCTCGCAACTCATTAGTTCCAACAATCACTAGTGCGGCCACCAATTATATTTTTTCTGTAAGATTTTTATTATTTACTATCATCTTGAAGGAAGCGCAGAATTGTTCGTGTCGGCAACTGTTGTTGCGCGGCCCCCGCTGTGTTCGTAGTGTTTCGCGGGGGAATTCATCGAGTGTCCCCCTCCTGTCGCAGCCATTACTGGACCAGCAGATCACGCCCTCTGACCAAGGTTGCTCCCTCCCCGTCATTGATGCCATAACACTCCTAACATACAACAATTTAAAACCACGAACCTTATCATTGTTAGTACTTTGTGAATATAATTTGATACCGGTAATATATGAATTCTTGAGAGAGTAAATTTAATAATTTAATTATTTCTATGAAGTTGTAAAATGTAAACAGTAGATTGAATAAAAGTTATCCTATAGGCTATATTAAAATATACTGGTGTTATTTAATCAAAAGATTCTGAGTTAACAACCACTGGACAGATTTATTTTTGTTTGTAATGAAAGAAAGGTTAGGTTAGGTACACAACACGATAGTTTCTGATGGTTCCATAATTTTACGCTACAGGCTGGATGTTGGCAGAACTGCTGGTATTATTTACGGAGTGGGAACGAGGGCGGGGTCTGCTGGTACAGCAATGGTGGCAGCAGGAGGGGGAAGACGATCAATTCCCCCACGAAATACTTTGAACACGACGGGGTCCGCGGGTTGACTGTTCCTGACAGAGGGTTTTCTATCTATCCATCTTGAAACTAGGCAGGATTTAACTTAACAATTGCAGTTTACTTATGATGGTAATAATAATTAAATAAACAAGATCTCTTTCAGCTAAATAAATTACAAATTTCAGGCAAAAGATTTTGGTAATATTTAATTACAATATATACAACAATTTTAAACTGGCTCAATATTGTGTTTATTAAGGCAGCAGTGAATGTTTAGTCACCTCTTGCCATTAGGATGTACAGTATCAAACGTTTTAGATTATATTTAGAAGATTTAATAACTATAACCATATTTGATACTGTTCCTACAAAGGGAGTTATTTTTTATTTTTATTTTTCTACCCTTTGCACAAAGGGTTGTTACTATCCAAAAGAGATTCAGACAAAAGATTTTGATAATATTTAGAAGATTTACAACCAATATGAATGGGCTCAATATTGTGTTTAATAAAGAAGTAATTCATTTTTGTTTTGCAACCTCATTTCACCATAGCTTTAACCCGTCATAAAATGCCACAAAACATATTTTCATAGCACTGTCGCTATATTTTGGATCAGAAAATAAAAAAAAAGATTTATTGTCAATAAAAAGCATACCAAATTGTTATTTATAATTTTATTGGTTTTCACTATCTCTTTTCCAAATTATTATTCCACATAATATTTTTTGTACATAAAGTAACACACCGTGAATGTTGGTGACCTGTACAGTAAAATTTTTATTAATTTTCCTTTATGGATTTAGCACTTTATCACTCAGAATAGAAGTCTATACAGGGAAATTCAACTGTACCCTGTAAGTAGCGGTTGTTGTGTTTGTTATCATGATTTGTGTATTCCTTCTTTACTTCATTGAGATTGAGTGTTTC
>JAGFPH010005595.1:34914-44944 GCA_018207615.1 Philaenus spumarius
TATTTGTGGTACAGGGTTTCATTCAATCATTGTGAATTTGTCGCCACTGTGCTCTTCAACCTTTACACATAATGTTAGTCTAACTGTAAATTGGGTGTAAACAATGATCAGAGTCTCAGCATATATGAGTTAGGGTATAAAATATTAGGAAGAAGTGTTTATTTTTGGACTATGAGTCATTCAAGGTTTGTAGAACTTCAAAAATACATCAGTTTTGATGACAATCAACTAGGCAAGAAAAGAGACAACTAGATTAGTTTGCACCCATTAGGGAAATTTTCAACAGTTTCCATGGAATGTCTCTTACTTTCCATTGACCTGGACCCCATTTAGTTATTGATAAGATGTCAGGTTAAAGGATTTTATCATTTTAAAGTCTTTATGAAAGAAAAACCTTGTAAATACGGAATACTAATAACGATGATTGCAGATACGGAGGATCGTTACATACTAAGAATGGAGGTGTATGCCAGTAAAACTGATAATATTGTAGAAAGTGAAATGAGTCTTATTGTCCTTTGATTGGCAAGACCGTTTTCAAACACAAAACATACTGTTTCTATACTTCTGTAATTTGGCAGATAAATTATGGACGGACTGTATCTTCACTTTTGTTGGTACAATACAGACTAACAGAGGTATAAATAACATTGGTCAAATGGTAAGAGCAACAACCACCAAAAGAACTATAAGAAAATTGTCATAATACTGTTTTACGATAATTGAAATTGCTGCTTTTAAATGCCTTCACACTTTTTACAATGAACTTCTATGATTAGAATGTCACCAAATCCAATCAAATGCATTTTTTTTTTAAATAGAAGACTTTTTTAAATTGAAATTTTACCACATGCTAATAGAAAAATAAACATTTTTTCTCTTACAATTTTTCTCTTACAACAGTTTTGAGGTATTCAAATTTAATTCTTTGCTTTTGGCACAAATGCAAAAATTTAAACTAAAAATTAGTATACCAAATCTGTACAAAATAACCTACCTATTTCCAAAGTCATAACATTTTTTATTAAAAAATAATTGGCTGGTGGAAGGAAAACCTAGCAAGATAGAATTACATGTTTATGGCTTTTCTTATATATTTTGTTATACTCAATCAGTTCCTGAATTTTGGTCAAGCAATTTCTGGACTAGCTGTGTATTATATTCTTTCTGTATACAAATATTTACTAAGTTTAACAAAGCTGTAGTTTAAAATTCTTTGTTTATATCTGAGGTAAATTCATTTAAAATTTGTTTTTTAAGTGAAATATGTTCACTTAAGTGATACGAATATTTGTTTATAACTTATATATCTGTTTACCTAAAAGACAAGCGGCAAGAACTTATTGTTCACCAATTAATATGTTACTATATAAATTCTATTTATTTACTTTCTACAAAAAATTCAAATTTTATAACTTTAAGGAAATTTGCTGCTGCATGTAAAAAAAATGCCAAGAACTATATCAAAGCCCACTAAAGAATACTGTTGAGGGAGGGGCTTGTGTACACCGAGACCTTGATCGCTCCAATCGCCGTAGTGCGACGTTCCCACGCTTCTAACTGACTGCGGCTGACTCAACACATTTATAATTCTTTAAACTGTGCGATCAAGCCTCAAGCGGTAAATACCAGGAGTGTTCGAGGCTAGTTGATATGGCATCCTATTGGCCGCCTCGCAACGGTATTCTTTAGTGGGCTTTGATATAGTATACATTTTCTTGAATTTACAGTTGATTTCCTAGTTTAGTATTCTTACTTACTATTAACATTATTTTAGGCATTTGCTGGATACTTATTTTTTGGAGAAATTACTTCATTGCTTTGGTGGAGTGGCACTTTATTCATATTATCAGGTCTGATGTTTATTTTATATGGAGAGAAAGACCAAACAAATGTTGAATCCAAAACTAAATAACCTGATTGAGGTAAGTTTTCTCAAAGAGAATCTCTGTAGATTAAATTTAGGATATAAATTATTAATACACACAAGTACACATTGTACTGCATACCACTATTTACTTACTTGATGTACATGATAATAAAGTATAAAAAGTACAAAAATTCAGTATTTTTTGTCAAATTTGCATAAAAAATTTTGTTTAATGTTTGTTCAACATCTTTCATTTCAATTGTTTTGACACTGCTTTACATTAAACTTTAAATTATAAATACAACTTTATAAATATTTTTTCAGAACTATCAGTTTTTGTTAAATAACAGAGCATATGAATTAACAAAATGTAAAAGGGAATGAGAAAATCAAACCGTAATTGGGGCTAGTATAAAGTGTATACTGTAAGAGACATAACCAATCAGCCTAACTAGTTGGTTCCTCTTCTTCAAAACTTTGAGTACTCCATAATTTAAAGGTTGATCCTGCCGCAGACAGTATCACTGGTTGAGTAGGATGCAGACTGATTGTCGTAACTGGCAGTGATGGAGAATGTGACAACTTAACTACGACCGTCCCTTGCACCAGTTCGTACAGCCAAATATTACCTTCCAGAGATCCTGTCAGTATGTTTTTGTCTGTAAAGTCCACTCCATTTTCAATACGATAATCTTCGGTTTTATGACCTTGATACCTAGATAAATACTTAAGTATTAAGTAAAATTGTATTTATTACAATAGGCTATATGTCTAGCTAAAATACTAGCTTTTACACACACAATTAATTATTAATGTTTCTCTAAATAATAATTTGAAAATGTACAGAACAAAAATTAAAAAATATATTATGTCAAACTTGTTTATTACATTAGCTTTTTATATTTTTGTTCTTCTGAATTATAGTGGTTAATGATTAATGATTAGTGGTTAATGTAAATTTATACAACATTTTAATATTTACTGGTGCAGAATTTTTAAAGGTAAAAACCATTTGATAAAAATAATCTGGAGAATAATCTGACTTATACCAAAACTTCTGTATTAACAGCTGATTCAAATTTTTTATTAAAACCAAAATTGTACTAACAACATCGCTTTAAACGCTCAAAATACCAAACCAGACACAATAACCATGGCGTGAATAAGTTATACATTGGTGAGAGGAGGTAAAGGACCCTGAACACCGTAGTAAGAAAGAAAAACATTTTTTCATAACTTTTCACACAAGTTTGGTTCTGCTTTAATTTTTCTGCACAGCATAAAATCAGAGAACATTAATTGGCCGAGTCCCCCTGGGACTCAGTTTGCTAAATCCAGGTCCGACAGTACTTAATAAATATTGAATGGTAAATTTAATATAAAAATTGCTTAAAATAGTTTTGCCTGATTTTAGAAAATGTTTAACAATAATAATATTGATAAAATGTTTCAAACATTTTCTGGAATATAAGTAAACTTTTTTATGTGTGTTTTATTGTTAAATTTTTTAATTTTCTAGAATACAAATTATTTATATTTATACTATTTTTGATATATTAAAATCCTCTGGATGAAAACATATTTTATTTCATTTTAGGTGATCATATAATTTGACGTCTACAAGACTTCCGTCTAAAGGAACAATTGCAAGTGATTACTGAAGCTACATTATTTTATATCTTCCAACTATACTTACTCACTAAGCAGTTCTCCTGTGTTTTTATCAAAGAGCCGAATAACATTGTCAGATGAACTTTCGATAATACATTGACCATCTCTTGTAAAACTAGCATATACTATTGGCTCTGAAAAAGGAATAAAAACAGCATTGTAAATAAAATGGTTTCTACAGTTTAGTTTTGTAATCCACAGTTTGCTTTTTGTTTTTGATGGGTGCCTGTGCAACATTAAAAAAAAATTTCTAGAAAAATAAAATGAATGAAAGTAATTTGTAAGAAGAATAAATACTTTATAAATTAAATTTTTTTTTTACATTTTGACATTTGTTCGGTGCAATGGCCAACACATCCCTGTCATCTACATTGGAGAATATTACAATCAGAAGTTATTACTGTATTTCCAAAACATTTAAATCCAATATTTCACTGAGTAAAAACTATAAATGACAAAAACTATCAGAACCTTTATTGTTCTTAATATTATTTAATAATTTCAGATTTATACCTACAATGTTTAAGGATTTATAAATTGTTTTGTGAAATGTCCACAAGTTCAATGAATGGATTTTTTTAAATTTAATTTATACTGTCACATACATCAAGGTCTAATTTGTTCATATTTATACATTAGTTCTATAAATCATATTTAAAAAAAATCAACTTCACAAGAAATTATAACGATTGAAGTTGTAAACATAACCCCAAACTATAATCTACACTGGGTTTACAGATGATGGGTGAAATCAGCTGTTATACTATATGTTATGCACGTATGCTCGCCTTTATCGGAATTGATCATTAACTGAAAGAATTTCCAATATCTAATAAATGCCCACCTTATCATGAGATAAGGTATCACGCACAGATACCTTAAATAATTTTTTTAAGTGGATGTGTGAAGTAGAATTTTTTAAATTGTGTATTTAAGTTGCATTTATGTTGTACTAACACTCAAAAAAAAATTTTAACGCTAGGTCCAGACTACCCCGTATAAGTAAATGAATAGACTGTTTATGTAAATATAAAATATATTGCACTTTAGTTGAAATTGTTTTAAAGTTTTCTATGTACTGTAGAATCTTGATTGACCGAGTAAACCGCAACAAACTTCGGACAGGCAAATTCTTGGTTAACACAGATATAAGTGTGATCAGGCAAACAGAATGTAAGGAAACAGTCATATTACGAAAACAGAAGTATCACTGTATTGACATTTGAAATACAACAGGAAAACAATATTTACAAATTAAAAATAAATTAGTAAATACCTTTGAAACACTCAAAAACGAAACACTTAAACATTTTTTAAAAAGTCCTTAGCAGTGCTTCATTGCAATGTCTTATTTCTTGGCCGCCAAACAATCCCGCAACATAAGGATATCAGCTGGAAACGTGTCAAATTGTTTTTCTACGTAGAGCAGTGCCTTCTCGATAGTGCTCAATCAGTCAGTGTGACTGATTCTAGATTCTAGTCCTACATCGGGTGATGTGTCGTCATCTTCATCGTCACTCTGATTAATTTCTGACTCTTAAATTCACCCACTTACTCTTATACCTATTCGCCTCCAATCGCCTCAAGTCATTTCACCAACACCTATTGGTTTTACCCTAATCTAATTATTTAACCCTTTTCACTCGAGTGTCGGGGCAGCCCCACACCCTACTAATCCGCACGAACTCCTATGTCGGGCGAGCCATGAACTCGCTATGATAACGTTCTTTGACTGCATTTGAACGGACGTAGTTACTTTGATGACCGCTACTGTTGAAGTTTGAGATGTGCTGCTATCTGTGGAATTTTTTTAGGACCATTTGAGTTCAGTTATGTTTGCCGTCTTTGCTGTAAACAGCTGTCTGCTCTCGCCGTTGTTTGGTTCCTACTTACTACGCAGTGTTTTAGTTTTGTTTTGTTGTACTAGGTTATCTCGTGTAATTTCACAGTTTATTTTTGAATATTGTTCTTTTTATAATAATAATGATTGTTGTGAAATAAAATGAACGAAGACGACGGCAGTTTGTTACAAAATGATGCTAGTGGCGACGGAACTTTTGTTTCGAACCTGAGTGATTCCAATATTACCAATCAGTTTTGAAAAAAGCCTTTCTTACTAGTTTTGATCTACATAATACATAATAAAATAAATAGTTGAGGCAATTTTGTACAAGTTGGTGTCAAAGCTAATTGTTTTCATAAAAACTCATTTTTTACAAAAAACTTGTTTTTCAATTATAATGTTTTTATAATTTATTATTGTGTCTAAAACATGCGTAACCACTTAATTTTGTTTATAATGATATAGACAATAAAAAACAAGCAACAAATATAGGTCTTCCCATTGAAAATTTTTCCAAAATTCTTATTTATTCCGGTTTTTTTGTTACAAATTTATATTTTTTTCAATAAATAAAAATTAAAAACATATACTTGAAAATAAAAATATATGTTTTTTTTTCATACCAATCTATACTTTAGTCATAGAAGAAACTACAAAAAATCAGCCTTTTAGAACTGACAGAAATACTTTTTTTGGAGTAAATAAATTAAAGTGCAATATTCGCTCAAAATTAAATTTACCTGATAGCAACACTAGGTCCACAGTAATTGGAGTGGATAGGGTTAATATAGCAAAGCTTGTCATCCAATGAAAACACCACAATATGTTTTCTTTTTACATTAATTATACCAAAACTGACAGACAAATCCTCACTCACACTGTTTGACAATTGACAAGCAAGTAGTTGTCTTTACAGAAGAGAGGACAACAGCAGATAGAATGATCATGAGGGGTGGGGTTATGGCTCACATGGTCCAAGAACCTCACATTTAGTCAGGTTAAAATATGTAACCATTGAAAATATGATCATGATTTTTAGATCTTCAGCTAATCCTTAATTTTATTATTTCCTTTGGTTTAGACTTGGATAATACGGAACCTCGGTTTATCAAAACTTAGTTAATCGAGATTCTACTGTAAATATTTAACGTTCAAGTTTTATAAATTCTTAAAGTATCAGGAAATTATATACAGTAGAACCCCTCTTAACCGGTCTGGTCGGGACCGGGACCCTGGCCGGTTACAATTGACAAAGCTGCATCCTTTGTTTCTTTTTTACGCCCCTCCGCCCCTGTTCCCCTTCCGCACACCTAACGTTGCGTCACCCCGCTTTATTTTCTAGGAAATGTCCGTCAAACAATCAATGTTTGAGACTTCAACCAGTTGATATATTTGACTCTGTTGTTCCTTGGGATAGGCCGGTTAATCCGAGGACCGGTTGATCCGAGGCCGGTTAAGAGGGGTTCTACTGTATTTGTGCAAAATATTTTAAAGACAATATTTTTATAGAAGAATTATAAAGATGCATATTATATAAAGTGAGCAGAAGTTTTGCTGTTTGGAGTTACTTATTGTTTTCATGAAAAACAAGTAAAATTGTAAAATACCACCTTAAAACAGCGCAATCTTAGTCTTATCCTTACCCCGAAGATTGTTGAAACGGGAAACTTCCTTAGTGGGTATTTCCTTAATTAATAGCAAAGAATAATTACTTCTACAAATTGAAATTGTTGAAACTTCTAATTTATATGTTTACATAATAATCTATTGTCACTGATTCCATTTTGACCTTCAAACCTCCCAAACAATATCATCCAGAGCAGAGCTTAATTACAACTACATCACTGAAAATAATGTTTAGTGGAATTGTAGGAGTTAACAATTATTTTTTTAACGAGAAGAAAAATGTTGGGAAAAATGTCAACTATTCAAAAACTAGAAGATGTTTATAAGAGAAGAGTTTTTGGTTTGTTACTGTCACATAGTAGAAAGAACAGTAATTGGCCTAATTTTTGTACAATTTTGTAATCCAACATATTTTCTTCTTTTTTTTAAATAGGCTAGATTGAAATATAGTGCACATAATCACTGTAGTACAGAATTAAAGCCTCCTTATAATCAAGATAGTTAAGTCAATTACTAAACAGAGAGCTTTAAGACCTTTTAATCAAACGAAAAGGGTAATGCATTATAGGCTTTACTCTTTAATTTATATATAACAAGAGGTCCGCCCCTCCTCGCTTTTCTCATGAATCTCTGCGGCAAAGAAGCAAATGGAAACAGACTACAGTATTGTATAATCTGATATTTTCACTGAAATTAAGTTTTTTTGATTAGGACAGAAGCACTTGGATCGGCGTAGAGTGGCGGCGGTGCAGTATCCTTGATCCTAACACATACACAATAGGGCCAGGTTTTCTATTTTACTTTCTCACTGTATTATAGTATAGAGAAAGTATAGTGATCGCAATAACAATCGATGTTGAGATTTTTGTGGAAATATCCGTTTTGGGACCCCTTGAGTCCAAAAAAATGGTTTTTACAAAATGTCTGTCTGTAAGTATACAAAGCTAGAGAGAAAACTAGTCGATCGATTTCAAACAAATTTGCACCAGACATGTCAACTAGGCCTGTATAGAGGCACGAAAAAAGGTTTTGAAAATTTTTGAAAAACGACCTCCTTTTTGGCCAAAACCCACAAAAATCACTTATTATTTTTTTATAAAAAAACGGCTCTAACGATTTTGATAAAATCTGGCTATTTGTAGCCCTTAATGTACTCTACCATATGCAAAATCCGCATCATCCTAAAAATTCTCGTTAAGCTGGGGTTTTTTTTCCGAAAAGAGGATTGTTTTTCAAAACCTTTACTCGTGCCTCTATACAAGCCTAATTGACGTGTTTGGTGCAAATTTGTTCGAAATCGATCGAGTAGTTTTCTCTCTAGCTAATAATAATGATATTTATTAGTTAATCTCCTACTTTAATATCACCTCTCCTACCCCTCCTACAATTATGAAGTCACAGTGAATCTGTTTAATAATTTAAATATGTTTGTTAGAAAGTATGTGTCAGTTCCTGGTACCGTTTATTTTTATATAACTTAGTGATATAAACGTAACCAAAAAAAAAATTGTTTTAAAAAACTAACCGATTCTAAATTTGCCAAGTAGTTTGCTATGGTAATAAATAAATGTTTTCAAGAAATATATGGTTCATTATAGGCCTATCCTAAAGTTGTGTTAAGCTTTTGATTCAAATCAGCTGTTTTATTTATAATATGTAACAACAGATGTTTGAATTATTATACAGTAAACGTTTTTCGTTGATTTTTGTTTATGTTTGCTTTTATTTTTTTAATCTAACCTAAAAAAAAGCTGTTGGTTGTGATGAATAATAAACTGATTCTAAGTTTGCTAAGTTGGTTACTAAGGTAACCATTTTTATGTTTTAAAATCTAAATTTTGCAAAATCCTTTCTTAATGTATAGTGCCAGGAGACCGAGCTAAAGCTCGATTATAAGCAGGGCCTAGTTCGCTCACGTCATTAACTATTATTGCAAATTTCCGTGAACATCGTTTAGGTTAGGCCTATAACATTAAACAACTAAATAAAGGGTATGTTTATTTAGCAGAAGTATTCGTTGCCATGGTAACTATAAATAGATACAACATTAGGCTTACCTCTAATAAAATACAGTTTAAAAGAAAACAGATGATTATTGTAATGGCATTGAAAACATTTGCATCAGCTGTGCTTCGTTTAAAAGAAAACAGATGATTATTGTAATGACATTGAAAACATTTGCATCAGCTGTGCTTTGTTTAAAATGGACAAATTTCACTTTTTAATTTAATAAAAAGACGTAGAAAACTAATTTTCCCAGACTGGCGACAATTTCCAATCGATTTCTCGTGGCCAAAAGCCCCATATAAAATCAAAAAATCAAAAATCCTTAGACGGAGATTCCAGATCCATTTAGCAGTCAGACAATTATCTCTCGCTTTAGAAGATAAGATTTATGACCTTTATATTATGTATGTACAGTGAAACTCCCAAATAACGGACACTGCTCGGACCGCGTAAAATGTCCGCTATTAGGAGAGATGTTTGTACTGTAGATGTACAATTAGCAGTTAATCTGCTGTGTAACAAAGCAAAAATTCATACTGTATATGGTCGATAATAAAAGTGAACTAAATATTGTAATTGTTTTATAAGGGCCTACTGTATTAGTGTTGCGTAAACAACAGGAATAATGGTTTATTCTCACAAAAATGCACAATAAATACAAATTATTAAATTAAATAACAGTCATTATTTATTAATCATTTACACTAAAAAAGGGTGTAAATGATCATTTTTCGCTTAAGGGTCGGCTCTAGTAAAACAGAAAGCAACCTGCAACTCCCTATAGCGGTGATAGGTTACGCGGACATTGCTCATCCTAAATCCATTTAAAACCCGCAATTATTCAAATAGCGTTTTTTTTCAAATACCAAACTCTTGGTACCTAACAAAACTCTTCATCGGAATGGCTTGGCAATTTTTCGCTATAATTAATAGTTACAAAGTAAAAAAAATATTTAAAATCACCCTATAGCGGCGGTAGGTTACACGGACATTGCTCAGCCTAAATAAATTTA
>JAGFPH010005595.1:45044-75001 GCA_018207615.1 Philaenus spumarius
AAAAAATAAAGGAAAAATTTGGATTTTAATTTAACATTTGTGTTATGGAGTGTCAGCCAACATGGCTGACAGCTAGAGTCGACCCTTAAAGTTAAACGCTTTCGTTTCAGAGACATCGCAATACACACTGTTCTCACAGTAACTTTATTCAAACTGAATTGTAAAAGGTTTTAACCACCACTGTTATTAAATGGCGCAAAGAAAAGAAACCTAGTTTCCAGGAAATCAAATTCCTGGTAAACAGGACATCAACTTCCTGGTAAATAATGAACAAACATTGCATTGAATGTTTCGAGACATCTACAATTCTTAGAAAAGGGCAACATTTTATACTCCGCTGTCCGTAATTCGGAAGTTTCGACTAACCTATTGACTACCAATTTGGTGCCCGTGTCCGTTTTTGGGAATGTCCGATATTTAGAAACACTACAAAGGCCATAAAAGCATGAGCTCGGTCGGGGAATATAAAAATGTCGGATATTAAGAAGTGTCCGTTAAGGGAAGTTTCACTGTAATACCTTTAAATTTTCATATTTTATCTTACAGTCTCGTCAAATTATCCAAAATAGGAGGAAAAATCCCAAAGTTTTGAAACTTGGCATAGTTGCTCTTTCGAGTGTCCTGTACAGCATACTAAAATTCCCCGAATGTGAGGGGTAAGTGGGAGGTTTGGGAGCCATCAAAGTTATTTTTTACACATTTTCTTAAATAACTCGAGAAATATTGAGTTTAGCAAAAAAACTAACCCTATACAAAATTAAACTATAATAAAGTCTCTTCAAAAAAATGTCCTATTCATTTTTCTCGTACTTGCTATAGTTTTGAAAGATAGAGTCCGTGAAAAATAGAACAAAAATCTTGGTTATTGTCTTAGTTTGTACTTTTGTTCAGTCAACTTAGCCAAAGCAGGAGGAAAAATCCTGAAGTTTTAAAACTTGGCATAGTTACTCATTCGAGTGCTCTGTGTAACATACTAAAATTCCCGAAGGCCCCCCTTTTTTGGGAGCATGAGTGGGAGGGGGAGTCATTTAAAGGGGGTTTTACAATTTTTCTTAATTATTTCGGGAAATATTGAGTTTAGTGAAAACTAATCTCCTAAATAAATCTAAACGAGAGTAAGTTCTCTTAAAGAAAGTCCTATTGATTGTTTCTTATGGTTTATAGTTTTGGAGATGTCAAGGAAAAAACAATTTAAAAATCAAAATTTTCGGCTCTATTTTTTGAAACCCAAGTATATCTTTTGAAGAAATAGACCTTCATGCGTAAAATTTTAAACATTAGAAAAGTTTCCTTTATGAATTTTATGCTTAAATAGCTTTACAAATAAAGCCAAAAATAAACGGTACCAGGAACTGGCACATACTTTCTCACAAACATATTTAAATTATTAAACAGATTCACTGTAACTTGTAGGGTGGGGTAGGAGAGGTGATTTTTTATTAAAGTTGGAGATTAACTAATAAATATTATTATTATTATCTGGAGAGAAAACTATTCGATCGATTTCGAACAAATTTGCACCAAACACGTCAATTAGGTCTTTATAGATGCACGAAAAAAGGTTTTGAAAAACAACCCCCTTTATGGCCAAAAAACCCCCAAAAATCAGTTATTATTATTACTACCTAAACGAGAATTTTTAGAAAGATGCGGTTTTTTGCATATGGTAGGGCACATTAAAGGCTACAAATAAGCTAAATTTTATCAAAATCGTTAGAGCAGTTTTTTTATAAAAAAATAATAACTGATTTTTTGGGAGTTTTTTGGCCAAAAAGGGGGTTGTTTTTCAAAAATTTTCAAAACCCTTTTACGTGCATCTATACAGGCCTACTTGACATGTCTGGTGCAAATTTGGTTGAAATCGATCGAATAGTTTTCTCTCTAGCTTTGTATACATACAGACATTTTGTAAAAACTACTTTTTTGGACTCAGGGGCTACCAAAACGGATATTTCCACAAAAATCTCAACATCGATTGTTTTTGCGATCACTATACTTTCTCTATACTATAGTATAGTGAGAAAGTAATTTATGCTCCCAAAAAGAGGGGCCTTTGGGGAATTTGAGTATGTTATACAAAGCACTCGAATGAGTAACTATGCCAAGTTTTAAAACTTCGGGATTTTTTCCTCCTGTTTAGCAATTTTTTGGCTAATTTGATCGGACTATAAGTAGTTTTTGCTCTATGTTGATTGTATGTCAGTCAGGTCAAATCATTTAGATAAATTTGTAATACCTGTTAGGTTTCAACAAAATGCAATGTTCTATTTTAAAATAAATAATATTTCTCTTGTAAAAAGTATAATACCCTAAAACACGAGTAGAAAGGTTTTCTCAGTAGTAGATAATTTGATTACGAATAAGCCAGTTCTACAAAGAGAGTTGCAGTACTTATGAAACAAAGTTATAAAGGCCTTAGATAAAATCTAATGTTCTAATAAAAGGATGTCTTCATTTCTTGTATTTACGATACAAAGATTAAGTACATTTGGGATTTTAAACATACTAAAAAATCTAATTTGCATTGCACTTTACTTAAAGATTAAGAATATTTTTTCTAAAGTATTGAACTACAAAAATAATCACCTCCTACAAAATCGGAGAAGACTTGGCCTGTTCTAATATCATATCTACGAATGAAACCATCTAAAGAACTTGTGAGAATTTCATGATTATTAATCTGAACAGATGTGACACTGTCTTTGGCTTCACCCAAAACCTACAACAGACATCAATCAATAAAATAAATATGTTGATAGTAAATTAAGTTGATTTTCGTTTAAATTTATTTGACTCTTTCTTGAACAGGGATGTTATTTGATTTCTACAGTGATTCAAAGTTAAGGGGAGATTATAATACAAAATTGATAGAAGATACTAAAATTTAAATTCAGAAATTAAACTATCGAACACAAGCACACCAGCTTGTGTCACTGATCATCTTGGCACATCAGTAGTTTTACTGATTTTCTATGAAAACAACTAGTTATACTTTTATAAAATTCATACATTCATATAGTAAATTTACCATATATACAATTAAAATGCAGTAAAATAAAGCTACTGGTAATATTTATAATATCTTTGATAGTAAATTCCATAAATTTGTAACTCTTACTTGAACAGGGTCGTTTTTCTTGCTACGTGCATCCCAACACATAACTTTATTGTCCCACGATCCAGATATAACTGCTGAAGAGTCTTCGTTGTATTTGACACATGTTACATCACTAGCATGTCCACGTAGTCGTCTTACTGGTAGGCCGGTGCTTACATCCCAGAGTATCACAGTCTTGTCTGAGCCACAAGATACTATTTGGCTAAAGTATGATGTAAATACAATTTATTAATATCAGGAGGAGACATTAGATAATTAGGATATCATAAATAATAAATTAAGTTTTTTTGTTATTAAATGTGATTAGTATAAAATGATTCCTGATGATTTCCCCATAGTAATCATTATTTTCTTATACTAAAATGGATGTTTAAAAAAATAATTGGCAATTTCTTAAGTTGAATAGCGTTATTGTCCAAAATTAGAATGAAAACTGTTTAAATTAAAGCTAAAAGTAATTTTTAAATCATAGCTATTTTAGATTATAACTTTCTAAAGATTTTGTAAGGAGGAAAACAATCTCAAAAGTAGGCAGTTATACAAAATTCCAATAAATCTGTGACCGTGTAAGTACTTCAAGAAAACTCACAACAAATTCAATAACTTTATCTTTTATCAGCTCCTAAGTAGTACAATTTAACATGTAAGATTATTATAGGTAGGCTAAATAATGTAAAACAATCCAGCTAATGCAATAAAAATAAATTATTGTTTAAAAAACTAAAAAAAAACAACGCTTCAATAGCAATGTAAACTAAAAAGTAGAAAATAATAATAAGTACAGTTGAAGGGTTTGTTCTACAGCGATAGAAAGTGCAGTAATTTATTATAATTAAAAAATTTGTAATAAATTTAAAATAATAATTTAATAATTTTAACAAAATAATTAATTTTATTGCAAAAAAGTGTGGGGTACGTATTACTATATCTTTATAATAGCTCTACTTTTATAAATAGGTACCAATGAAATATTTGTAATATTTGATAACAAGCACCCCATGCATTTTTAGTTTTTTTAAACTACAATTTATTTTCTTATTTTTTAGCCTCAAAAAGGAAGCAAAAGTAATTGTAATCAATAGACTTGATTTTTTATTTATCGTATGTTTGACAATAGATTTAAAATGATGTATGTATATTAATTAATCATTAATGTAATTAATGAGCCAAAGCTTAAAATCTGTCATATGTTTTAAGTTATAGCTCTTGCTTATTTTTTATTCAACAAACACAATGGGTGTAATAAAAACCTGCTATCACAAGAGCTACAAGCATCCAGCACATCATTTCCATGACCACCATATGTTTTTAATAACAAGCTTGTATAGGGATTCCATAATTTTATCTTCTTGTCTGCTCCACATGACAAGCAATAAGAACCATCAACTACAACAGAACACAATAATTATTTCTGAAGTTGCATTATATTTCTAAGCAGGTCTACCAAATTTAGGAAATCGTTATTTACAATAGCATTTTAATATATTAAACTTCAATATTGCAAAAAAGTAATTTTACTACACGTTCTTTAAACATGGGAATATGGATTTTTACTTCATTTTTTATTCAATCCTGAAATTGATGTAGGTCTAAGATAATTCCAATTATCAATGTAATAATCATCTTCTCAATAGTTCTAAAAAATATAATTCATAGGAATAGTATAAATTATAAAAGCACTTAAGAAGCAAATAATATAATTTTGTTTTTATGTTATCTTAATTATCTAACTCAAAGATGTTTAAAGTAAATGAACTACCAGGAACTAAATAAACGGTACCAGGAACTGGCACATACTTTCTCACAAATACATTTAAATTACTAAACAGATTCACTGTGACTTGTAGGGTGGGGTAGAAGAGTTTTTTTATTAAAGTTGGAGATTAACTAATAAATATTATTATTATTATTATCTAGAGAGAAAACTATTCGATCGATTTCGAAAAAATTTGCACCAAACACGTCAATTAGGTCTTCATAGATGCACGTAAAATGGTTTTGAAATTTTTTTTAAACAACCCGCTTTATGGCCAAAAAACCCCCAAAAACAGTTATTATTATTATTATTATTATTAGCTAAATGAGAATTTTTAGAAAGATGCGGGTTTCTGTATATGGTAGGGCACATTAAAGGCTACAAATAAACCAAATTTTATCAAAATTGTTGAGCCGTTTTTTAATAAAAAAAATAATAACTGATTTTTTGGGGGTTTTTTGGCCAAAAAGGGGGTTGTTTTTCAAAATTGTTCAAAACCCTTTTTCGTGCATCTATACAGGCGTACTGGACATGTCTGGTGCAAATTTGGTTGAAATCGATCGAATAGTTTTCTCTCTAGCTTTGTATACTTTAATTAAAGTAGGCGATTAACTAATAAATATTATTATTATTAGCTAGAGAGAAAACTATTCGATCGATTTCGAACAAATTTGCACCAAACACGTCAATTAGGTCTTTATAGATGCACGTAAAAAGGTTTTGAAAAATTTTGAAAAACAACCCCCTTTATGGCCAAAAAACCCCCAAAAATCAGTTATTATTATTATTATTAGCTAAACGAGAATTTTTAGAAAGATGCGGGTTTTTGTATATGGTAGGGCACATTAAAGGCTACAAATAAGCCAAATTTTATCAAAATCGTTAGAGCCGTTTTTTTATAAAAAAATAATAACTGATTTTTTGGGGGTTTTTTGACCAAAAAGGGGGTTGTTTTTCAAAATTGTTCAAAACCCTTTTTCGTGCATCTATACAGGCGTACTGGACATGTCTGGTGCAAATTTGGTTGAAATCGATCGAATAGTTTTCTCTCTAGCTCTGTCTACATACAGACATACAGACATACATACATACATACATACAGACATACATACAGACATACAGACAGACATTTTGTAAAAACCACTTTTTTGAACTCAGGGGGTCCCAAAACGGATATTTCCACAAAAATCTCAACATCGATTTTTTTTGCGATCACTATACTTTCTCTATACTATAGTATAGTGAGAAAGTAAAAGTAATTTTTTTAAACTTTTTTGGTAATAACAACCACAAATTAGAAAACAATTCTCATAATTAAGTAACTACAAGAACTCAGACAATAAAGGGTTACAATTACAAATAACATGAAATGTGGCAAAATTAGACTGAATAAAACTAATCATAATATTTGGCCAAATAAAATACAACAAATATAAATCAGAAAATTTACACTAGATTTTTGGGGAAAGAATGCATCTACACACTCCAGCTGATTTGAAGGTTAGATTGCTAACTTATGGGTTTGAAAATGAAAGCATTAAAATAAGATAGCCTGAAATTCTAACTTAAGGGCCCTACACGCTATCAGTTATCCTTTGATCCTTATCAGGAAACTGAAAGTGTTGATGGTGGGAGGCGCGTCGTATACTTCCGAAAATCCGAGCCGGCCGGTCGCCAATCCCGCCGGAAGCGGAGCGACAGCAAGTCTGTATTTAAAAATAGCTGCATAGTTTCTGCGAAGCGGAGTACATGGCAGCGGAGTGGGGCGCCCCACTCCGCTGTCCTGAGTGGTGGGATGGGTATGGAGGAGTATTTCACCCACACCTGTTACAAACAACACAATTCCATATAACCTCCTCAAATCAGCCATCAAACTTTTTAGTAACCACATTATTGGCATAATTTATTGACTGATATGAGAAATAGACCAATTATTGTAAGTTCCAATAACTAACATGTCGATAAAAAAAAAAAGCCTTCGGGTAATTTTTATAGAAAAAGAAAGGCTGATATTGAAAAACAAGACCAACAACAGGCTAAATAAAGCATTAAGCTAATTTTTCCGTGGTGCCTCTGGATCAGCTGATGCTGGAGCTGGACCCTCAGATGATGACGTGGTTGGATTACAATCTCAAAATTATTAACTTGGGGATTGCTTGTAAAAGAGAATATCATTTTAGTACCTTTAATTATATACGCTGTTTAGCATATTACAATACTAACTTTGTGCTAAAATTCGCCAAAAATATTAAATTAACGCCAATCCAAAAGTGTTCTGTACCTTTTTTGTAGAGAAAGGTTCAAAGAATTTATATGTGCAATTAAAAAATGTATTGATACAAAATTATAAAACTTATTAGCTCAAGAAACAAAAAATGTTCAGTAACGAAAGGAAAACGTTCAACTTTAGGCAGGGCTTTACTCGTAATTTTTTCAGTACCGGAACCCTGCCAAACTAAACGAAAATACTCCCCCGGAAAATTTTTTAAATGTTCACTTCTAAAATCCCTATTTTACGTATATATTTAGCGAGTTAAAGGGTGCAGATAATATGCTTACTTTTTATAAGAAAAGTAGGCCTACACACGTATATGTACTGTAACTATTTTTGTACTTGTACATAGCACATAGCATATTTTAAAGACACATATAATTTTAAGCAAAAACTTGGCAAAATGTCTCTTTTTTAGTTATTAACCTTTATCATACATTTAAATCCTCAGTAAAAGACTATAAACTTAAGCAATTTTTATATCAAGAAATTACTTTTCTTACACAAAAACAATTAAACACAAGCAAGCTTTACGCTATCACGAGAACAAAACACACACGCTAAATGACTGTGCGGCCAATATAACCTACGTTTAAATATGTTTCTCTTTCGGGGTGCCTTTCGACCTTGTATTTATGACGGCGTTTGTTAGTGTACATCCATTGTTTGTATGTATTCCGTGTTGTCCTCTCATTTGGGATATTTATTATTTAATTAATTAATCGTGAAATTAAATGAGTTATTCGAGAAGTATTAATCACTAAATGTGGTCCAAATTATATCACATTTGGTCTTATTTTGATTACAATAATCTCATTAATATACTGTATTATATAAACTTTTTCATGCCAAACAAGTTTATTACATAAAAGTTAAGTATCGCTGGTTTTTAAACTTTTCTGAAGCCTCGACTTTGAATCATTGGGCTCTTATCTGTAGTCGTGAGGCTGGCAAAAATATGTATGGTGCTTCCAAGTTGTCCCATTTCGATTCCGAGAGCTGAGTTAAAATGTGGGAAACTTTACTGTAGTTGGCTCGCATAGTCGCAAGGCACTGTACTGTAGTAGTGTGGAGATATCTTGAGGTTTTTCAATTGGCGATTGGCGGACGTAAAATTCTGAACTTAGTGTTGAATTAATGTGATTGAGGGAGTGGATGGTCCAGTGCAACGTTACAACAAAATGTACAAAAAAATTCGGCACCAGTAATCGTCTGACTTTAGGCCTACATAACAAGTAGTAAACATTTTTTGTAATTTGTTTCATAAGTGTAAAAAAGTTTCGTAATTTAGTTATAAATAGAACTGTATAAAAATATTTATCAATTTCAAATTTGGTATTTTGAAAATAACTGTTTTTATGTTCCTACTACAAGGCTGCTAACAAAACATGCCAAAGTTTGAAATTTAATTTCGGAATATATGCTTTTCCCAAAAATGAAATATTATTATAACAAAATGTAGAGAATTAATCAAAGAATTGAACTGTCTAATTGTAAATTATCTTTTCATAAAAGTGTTAGACTAATAATTATTTGAATTTCGAAAGTGAGGTAAATCGAAAGTAATGCTGTGAATACAGAAGCGGTCGCCTTTTACTAGGGTTACCATAAGTTTTCCCAGACCAAATCCGGACACTAATATATAAGGGGCAATATAATACTATACTGGAGGCTCTAATGGTAAGAGAAATCAATTAATCTTAATGAACCGCTTTGAAAATAGAAGCATGTTTAATGTTTACAATGAGTGAAAAATTAAAAATTTTAATATTTAAAATGCTGGGTCTAAATTTGTTACTGGGTCTAGCTCCTTCCTCAGTTCTTTGATATTTTTCGGAAGACATAATTTCCGACTCTTTCCTCGTGGCTTCATTATTTTTTTTATAAATTTTGTATGCCCCCCCCCCCCCCCCCGGTGTCGGTGCGACGAAACCATGCTTCGCACGGAGCGCCATTTACCCACGGTCCGCCCCTGGTCTTATACTACGATCGTAAGGCTAAAATCTCGGACCACCACGTGGAACGCATGAAGTCCGATGTAGGAACTGCAGTTGTGTGCCTGAAGACGCCACACACTTTGCGGCTAATGCCGTTGACTTCGTGAACTGCCTTAAAACTGCACAGGCTTCAACACTTCAGTTTTTGAACTCAGCCAGTGGCGGTTCTAGCCCGTGCAATGGGGCTACTGCCCCTCCCCCCCCATTTTTCCAAACTTTGTTTTTCAAAATTTTTATTAGTAGCTTAGTTTGGTAACAAAAATATTTAATATGTTTTGCGTCTTAAGAGTTTTTATTCTGAAAGAAAAGTCAATGCTGAAACTCAGTCAGTTTTGATTGCCAATTGCCGATCCCATAAACACGATTAGACTGATGATTACAATGATTATTTGAATATTTTGGATATTCGTTAAAAGTCATCCGTACAATCTTACGCTCTTTATATCTCGCTGGTTGTTAGCGGGTATTGTTTTTTTTAATGTGAGAGCTTGTGTAGAGGTGGGTGTGAATAACAAAAAGGTTTTTCAATTAGGCTAACAGTTTTGAAAAAAAGAACGAAACCGTATGACCAAAACAGTTTTTTTTTGCAACAGTTTTGAATTGGAAAGTGTCTTTTTTAATGCCTGGTGAAGGTGATAAATCATTTTAAATGTTTATTAGAAATTTTCATATTGAGATATCCTCTCAAGTTATGAGTATAAATTACATTCTTACATCATTTTAACTAAAAAACTATAAGGTTAGCCTATTTAAATAAACAACCAAACACTTTATCCAAAAATTATTTTTTCATATTAAACAATGTAATTTATAAAAGTAAAAATAAAAATACAGAACACAATAATTCTTACAAAAATATGTTTATTGGTCAAACACGTTTCAACGACAAAGTCATCTTCAATGGCACATGAGCTACACCTAAATTATAACTTATAAACTTAGCTACAGTTAAACAGTTATTATAACAGTTATAATTCACGTGTCACTGAAGATGACGAATTTTTCGTTGAAATGCGTTTACCCAATAAACATATTTTTGTGAGAATTGTGTTCTGTATTTTCATTTTTTACTTATAGAAATAATATTTCCTACGAATCAAGCTCGATTGTACTTATAAACAATGTAATGTACACATTTTCAATGTGTTTGTTAAACTTTTTCCTAAATTTTTAATGGTCTGATATATATATATATATGTATCTTATGTATTCGTCCCCAGCTCTTGAAAATGGGTGCATTGATACCTGAAACGATGAGGCTATTTTAAATAAATGTATTTTTGGTGGATTTTAGTCTTTCATTGAACCAATATAAACTATTTAAATTTCAGACAATACGAGGTCTTAGAAGTTTTAACCTTAGGCCTATGTTTATAATAGTATACATGTAAGGTTATATTTCTCAGGACAAATAGGAAGCTAGAAATGAGGCAAGTCCACAAAAGTGCTCCTTTACAAGTTTTCTTAGGTTAGAAAAATGTAAGAATTCTTTTCTACCCCTCTAAAAAGTGTAATTTCTGTTAGATTGAAGGTTTCTTCAATACGCTAGCTAGACCTATATTATTATGAAATTTACATAGACATATCTGATTAAAAAAAAATCATTTATAATTGGTGCAACTGGGAAATCCCAATTACAGACATGAAGTGTATAATATAAAAGAGTTTGATCAACAGAAATAGCAATCACCTGAAAAATTTAATAGATAGGTTATGTTTATATTGTTGAGGTTAGGTTAGATTACTACTGTTAAAAAGCAATAAATAGTAATTACCGTTAAATCGAATAGCTCTAATTGCACCTTGCTTACAATCGACAGTTTTTAAGCACTTATAATCCATCTAGCAAAATTAACTTTACCATCTACTTATAACATTGAAGTCTTAGTACCATCAAGATGTCTCCTACATTTGAATTTGACATCTTTTCTAAGTTTTCTTTATCGTTTGTTTACTAGTGTGGAAGGTGTGGTGCAAGGTCTCTAGATTGAAAAGGTTACCTCATAGACATGTAAACAAACTCAAAGCCCTCGACCCGTTCCCTGTCCAGTGACGTCATTATAGTACAAAAACACCGCGCTACCATGAAAAATGTATGTTTCGTCGTACAAGTTACCTTATTTTTTTTTTTAAATAGATGTATTAAACTATTTTTGGGGTTGCAGTTTTTTAAAGTGATACTTAAGTTACACTTTTCAACATTTGTAATTGTAAGAATATATCTTAACCTTTTCAAAAACATTATGTTTATGTCATTAATTTGCAATTTACAATAATAACAAAAATATAATCATACAAATTTTAATTTATATTTTTACTGACTAAAATTTAAAATAAAAAGCTATCTTGGTAATACATTTTAAATCATATAACTAAAAAGCAGTCATTAAAATTGTATTTAATATTTTTTACAGAATAAAAAAGAAAAAATGCAATCACGATAATACATTTTAATCTATATAATAAAAATTAAATGCTATTCGTTGGTAAGCATCACTTGAGCGTGGCTGGACCGATTTTGCTATTTTTTGTTTTAAAATGTTCGTAATAGTCCGAATTAAGTTTTTATGAAAAGACATTTTTGAAAAAATTCCCAGAAAAGTTTCAAATTTGGGAAAAAATGAACACCCTTTTTATATGAACTCAAGACCAAAACTCACGAAAACAGCTGTTCGGACAAAAAACTGCTTAGCAACACAATGTTTGTTTACATTTATTACCATAGCAACTTTACTTAGCAAATTTATAATCAGTTTATTATTCTTCAAAACCAACAGCTTTTAATTCGGCTCGCATTATAATGTCGAAGTATTGAAATCATGTGATAATTTTTTTTGTATCTGTTTTCCTGTAAACACGATACAAGCACTCACAGACGTCGTAGAAAACTTCTGGTGGTACCAGAATCTTCGTAATTTTATTGCGGAGAGATTAAAAGCTTTTGAGCTTTCTAGCATGAGTTGTAGAGCGTCGGGTTCACGTTTTGGATCAACATTTTAAATATACAGTGTGGGGTAACGTTTTAACTTATTTTTTTAAACTAAATGTAACAAATAAAAAGTAATGTTTAACTTTAATTTTCTTTCAATTCGTGTGTTCTGTCCGTACGAGCCGAAGTCTCGAAAAAGTGTTTCATCTTTTCGCTAGTTTTAAGTTAGATTAACAAACTAAAAGTAAACACAAACAAAAATCAACGAAAAATGCTTACTGTATTAAAATTCAATTAAAACATCGGTTGTTACATATCTATATACTTAGAGTTGTGCTGTTTAAAATATTGTTTACATAAAATATATCATATCTATGATTTGTTTAATATTTTTCAAACATATTTTCGCTTTAAAAAAAAAATAATAAAATATTTGACACCATGCAAACCATAAACATACATGAGTTTTAAAATAATTATAATGAAAACTAAACAAACAATCTAAATGAAACTAAAATCCATTAAAATATCACATTTTTATCTTTATTTTGATATTTAATTGTATATTTAAATACTAAACAGTATCTTATAATACTAATCAATATATTTATATAAAATCCACTGTCTCGGCGTTTGTCCGCGATGAACTCCGATACTACTCGACCGATCTTAATGCATTTTTTCAAAATGTGTGATTTATTCCAACTTTAAATATAGGATAGTTTTTATCCTGATCTAAGGAGTTGAAATGGAGTTGCTACCCCTATAAAATAAATACAAATTAAACTAACTTCCTACAAGCTGTAAACCTAAAATTATATAATATTAAGGTATTTTTAAGAGAATACAAAACTATTTGCAATTTGTTTATTAAGTCAATGGGATAACTACCCTTAAAATTAAATTAAGCAATAGGGAAGCATTGTAAATAATATATTTCTTCTACTTTAAACACTTTATATACACTAATTTAAAAAAAGTTTAAGTATAAACAAAAAACATTCACAAATGAGTAACGCGTATAAACGTAAACGACAGAACTTTGATCACTGTCTAGTTGTACCAATAACTACGTCACAGCCCCCACTCCACTTTTTTGATATTTCCCGAATGAGGTAACCTTTTCTATCTAGAGACCTTGGGTGTGGTGTTGTTGTGTCGTCTTGTGTTGTAACAATCGATTCGCAAACGAGTCGTTCAATTTAAACGACATATCCGGAGAATCGAAAAAATCATAAATATTTATTTAGAAATTATAAATATAATCGAGCTTGACTCGTGAGAAATAATATTATTTCTAAAAATAAAAATAACACAATTTTTACATAAATTCGTTTAGTTGTCAAACGCGTTTCAACTACAAAGTCATCATTTTCATTGATATATATATATATATGAGCTACAACTAAATTATAACTGAAATTTAGAAATTAATCGATTCTCATGGAAAATTATATTTATTTTTATCAACTGTGTTCGCTATAGTTCACTCGTCATTGATCATTCACAATGCTCTCATTGTTACAAGCGTCTACGTCTCTGAAATTATTTACCTACCATCCTCACCGTTCTTATTCACAATCATGTTTCATAACTACTTTTTCCTTCTTTCGAAATGTCTGTTGAGGCAAGGCAATACCTCATAAAAATATAAATACACCGTCAGCCACTGAGATTTGTAAGGAACAGGCACAAGCTGGATTTTCCCAAGGCTCTATAACAAGGGCTAAACCGTTCCTTTGATCTCGGCACTGTGCCGCCAGTTTCACTCTGACGTCACCATGCTGATACACGCAGGCAGGTAATATTTCGGTAATGTGCGCGCAGTTGTTAACTCGCTGTTGTAACTCGATGGAAAAACTTCAGTAAAATAAAATTTAGATATTCTTAATCTACATAAAGTACGGATTCTAACAGTATAAAAAACTTTTATTTTAACAGGTATTTCGAATTTTAATAATTGAAAATATTTGAGAATTATCACAGACTGACATGGAAAAGTTACTAAGCGAGGAAATTTTTTATTTTTGGGTTATAAATAACCTTCCAGCGGGAAAGTTGTAGCCAATGAATTGATCTAAACTATCCAATTCACAGATTTGTGATAAAATGATTACATCATTATGAAATTGTTTTTTAAATGAGCGTGAGGAGGTGAGGCGCTGCCACTCCCGAAGTACAGTTGTTTCATACGGGAATAACGTTTATGTAGATATTGTTAGTTTAAGGTAATATAGTAAATCACTTGTCCCTAGGTAATTATGTCAGCTAGAAAAAAAGTAAGCATTTTATTTTAACATAAACTAATTAAAATTTGATATTATTGAAGTGGACACAAAAATTTAAGTTTAAGGTTAACGTTTAAAACTATAACAACACTGCTAACTCTCCCACCCCTCCTAATATGACACCCGTGGTTTTTTATTTCCTTACCGAGCGTATTTTTGTGCTATGGTGATGATTACTTTCACAGATAAATTAGCTGCTATCAATGATATCGAAAATGGAAGTTTATTGAAAACTGTTGCGGTTAATTTAATGAGTATATTGTGATGTACTGTAATCCTAAAAATGTAATTTTAACTTAAATAAAGAACATAAGTGTAGCTTACAAAGAGATGTTTGAATTCATTGGACTTTCAAAACTGTAGTGTTAGATGTTCATGGCTTAACCGAAAAAATCGGTATCCGAACCCCCCTCCCCTTAGTTTGGTTAATCGGGGTTTTACTGTAGTGTATTATTACTACATAAATATATTCCTTTCACTATTTGTTTATCGTTGATTCTGGATTGGTTAAGGGCCGACATATTGAATTTGATTCCCATAAGAGCAGTGCTACAGAATAAGTATCATTTTCCGTTAATTCAAGAAATAAATTTATTAATTTAGAATGTTAATTGCAATGTTGATTGCCGAATACATTTTAAAAACTGTTGTTTTGTTTTCATAAACGAATGATATAAATAGTAAACGGTCTTTTCCCGTTATACCGACCACATCTCAATTTACAAAGAAAAGGTAAAAAAATAATGAAAGTAATCGTTCTGTTAAGCTACGCGCACACTGCACCGACCGGAACGGCCGGGATTTTTATAAAAGTCAAATGCATGTTTCTTTATGGAGGTGCGCGTACTATACACCGACCGGTACGACCGACCGTCAACGGACAATTCGCCACTTTCGCAGTTTTGAAAAAAGTCGGAGTGAAAGAACTTTTGGACAATCTGCGCCGTGCCGGTCGGTGTTAGAGAGACGTCCGACCGGGATTTTTATAAAAGTCAAATGCATGTTTCTTTATGGAGGTATATTACCATTTGAGTGTATATTAGCCATTTGCGTTTTGATTACACTTTGGTGACAAGATGGATGTAGATGTACTTATTTCTTTTGTACAAAATTATTCAGAGCTATATTATGAGCCATCCGGACTATTTTAATAACTCAAGACCTCGTTTGAGTAATTTTTAATTTAATAACTCTCGTGTTAATATTATGAGACCAAAACCGATGTTTTTTCCACTTCCTATAAAAGAAGTGCACATACTATAGCTAGCTCTGCATCAACTTCTATCGAACTTTGTTATAATACAAGAAACAGCGCAACACAACCGCACTCAACGAGACTGAGTACACAAATGGCTTCCTCTCTTGCCAGTCACATTGTAGCACTATGTAAAATATGTCATCGGTCGTACCGGTCGGTGCAGTGTGCGCACCTCCTTAAGGCTAAACATCCCAGGATTAGTTCCAAATTCTGCCACCACGGCGCAGCACTAAAATGGAGTAATTTTGTATTGGTGTTTATTGGTGGAATTTTCGTCCGATGTTCATTTGCAAAACTGATTTGTGAACGGAATAAGATTAGAATTCACGCCAAAGAAGCTAAATTTTAATTAAGTTGCTGGTTTAAAAAATAATAATAAAATAATTGTGTTACAAAACGAAAAATGCAAATCGCAGGTAGTCATTTTGAAGACAATAATTTTTAATTAATTTTAAACTTTTAATTTTTAAAATCGCCTGGCTGGTTTAATCGGTATCGTTGTTTATACATTTACAGTAATGAGAACAAACGCGAGAGTGACACGAAGCAGGTGCAGTGCCGCTGTGACTCACTCGCGCCACCTCTACCCCCACCACACGTCTCAGATGTTGCTTGTATACAGTTGGATGACGGTTTCCCGTGCTTCCATCCATGTGCTCTCCCGCGATTCTTCTTTGTTGTACTATTGCGTCGTCTTGTAATTATTGTTATTGAGAACGTTATTTCGTTTAATATTTGTTTTCTCAATGGATCGCCGAGGAACAACAAAATCTAAAAAGCAACTTCGGCTTTCAACGAAGAGGAAGAAGCGCAGACTGCCTCTAGCTCTGCTCGCTGCTAAATCTCTGAATTAGTACAGTATTATAAAACATAATTTGGTTCTTCTGGATAAGATTCTTGTTTAAATAACACCCTGATAAACGCTTCGTAAAGAGGGAATGTATAATGACTTTTAGTAAATGTTAACGAATATAAATATAGAAAAAAGGAGTGTAACGGGTGTTACTAAAAATGGACACCGGTAGTGAAGTTGAACTTCATGTAAATGTTCTTAAAACTGTGAATTTTAAAACTGTAAAATTTTGAAAAAATATGAGTTATTCCACAGTAAATGTATGTAATGGAACTGTAATTCAAATTGATATTGGCATTCAATTTTTTTAAACATAAAATTAAATCTTGTGTAACGAGTGTTACATTAAAATGTAACGGGTGTTACGCAGTTGCTAAAATTAAGATTTTTAACATATATACTGTAATAATAAGTTGTCAAATAACAACAAGAAGTATAATTGAGGTTTCTTTGATCACTATAAGAAATAAAAACTTATATTTCATAAACAAACTTATATTTAACGAATAAATAATGTAATAACTCACTATTTTATTTGTTGCTACTAATTTGTTAATATTTTCTAAGAAAATAAGGTATGATATTTTGATACAAACTCAAATTATATTTTATTTCAGAATATTTGGTGAATACAAGTAACACAAATTTAAAACAAATTATGAAAGTTGGAAAATTTTATAAAAATAGAATGGAACACAAAGATAAATTAACTTCGGGGAGGGGTTTGGTGCCGTCTTTTTCCAAGAAAAAAATTTAACATAAAAGAAATATATATATAATAAAATAATATTCAAAACAAGAAGTGATTTTAGGATAAACAAAGGACGAATGAAAATTATTATTTTTTTAATGATAAATGGTAATGTGGATAGAATGAGCACAAGTCTATATCGAAGCACCAAGTTCAATTGTCCACACATAAATTACTATACACATAAAAAAAAGCATTATCAATTTATTTATAATATAAAAGTTTCGGTTCTTGGCAGATCGGAGAACAAATATAACAAAATTGAGGTTATAAATTAGAACATTCTTACCAATTATATTCTTCTCAATATTTAACATTCGTTTAGGCCTAGATATATGAAACTTTTTTATTGAAAATAGTATTCAATGTTAAATTAATCAAACATTTAATAAGATACAGTTTCATCTAAAAATTTCACCAATATAAATTCGTATCTTTTCTTCAATACCTTTTTGTTTATTAATTAATTAATTTCCTATCTATATATTTAAATATATTTTGGATTGTTACAATACTTAATACATTACATGGATATAGTTCAGTACTTTTTATACCATGCCTTAGGGCCTATTATGAATTAGACTTACTAAAGATCAGTCTTATATATGCCCCTATCAAGAATTAATAGAATAGGCCTAAAACTTTAAATAAAAACAAAATAATCGCTAAATAAAATTCTAGAATTAACAATTTGAAACTTCATAAGGGCATTCATTTTTCAAAAATATCAACTGCTAGTGGAAACTCGTAAAGAATTGTAAAATGTCCTTTGGGCTACTGTAGGTTGTTGTAATTTGCCAAAAATATTCTTAAATTTGTCATCTCTCAGAATATGATATTTAATATCCCAGCGAAATCTGAGATAGGCCTATTGATGATAATTGCCCTTCTTATTTTTCTCCCTACATTTTTTTACTCTGCTTAGGATCTTTTCAAGTTGTTCTTCTTTTAGTGTATTGTTCTCTTCTCTTCTTTTTTTATCTCACTCTCTGGCTTTTTGCAAATGCTGCTGACACTTTACAACGTCACTCATCATTTTATCATGAGAAAAAAATGTTTGAGGTGTAATAGTAATAGAATTAAAACTTTAAAGATAAATATAATAATTTGATACGCCTAACATTCATTGCCCAGTAAATATGTTAAAAGATTGATTCTGGAATTACAAGTAGGAAATTCACAATATGAAATTTGAAGGTGTTATCGTGTTCAATTTTATTTAAAATAACATATCATTCTTAACTTTTTAAGTGTTGCTACCAAAATTAATAAACTCTCAATAGGGCTATGTATTTAAATTCTACTTAAGATTAATATAAATATACTAAACACTGAATGGTTGTGAGTTGTGTTGAATTGTAACACCCGTTACATTAAATTATGTAACACCCGTTACGCGAATTACTCATTAAATTATAAAACTAAAATTAAAATAATAATACCAAAACATTAGGGAATCAAAACCTCTTACTTTTACAGTAAAAGTATTTTCCTAAGGTGTTTGTTCATTTTGTAATACTAACTTTTGTAAAAAATGTAACGGGTGTCACGTCACGTATTACTTAAGTTTAAAGGCAAATCACAAATTAAAAGACAATATATATTATCTTAAATTATGGCATTAATAGTTAGAGAAGTGAGAGAATAGTTACAAATAGTATTAAAGATAAAAATATGTACCGTATGTGTCCCGTATATCTTTGAAAAAAGGTTTATTGTATTATTGAAACAGTCCATTTTATGATTGTCACGTGTAATAAATGGTATTTTGCACTATTCATTTTTGATTTATTTCTCGTTTTTATGTATTAAAATATAAGTTTTATTTGAAACAAATAACTAACGTTATAGGGTAATATTATCCATACCCTGGTGTTATTGAATAATGTATGGCCAAAGAACCTGTATATAGGCCTACTTTCATAAATCCTTTAATTTGAACTACTGTATATTTTTCTATATTTATTCTAGAAGTCTCTTTTCGACTTACAGAAAATACTTTTTAACTGATAACAAACACCTGTCGTAATCAGTAGTCTAGTCTAGTAAGTGTGTCCGGAAAGAGTATGAATGCGAGTAGTGAGTGAGTTGACGAATGCTACAGTTGCAGGGCCGGGCAGAGCGGCTGGGGGTGATGCTGCGCTACGCGGCGGGGGGAGGGGATCGGAGCGTGAGAGAAATAATGATAATATCTTTAAAAAACGATTCTGATACGACCATTTGACCGAGTTAATATCTGAAAACGGCAAAATTCTTTTAAAATTTCTATTTACAAAATGACTACCTGCGATTTAAACAAAATATTACAGCAAAAAAAATCTGTATAAAACTTTTTTATAAATACATTTTTATTAAAATCATCACAATAGCGTGAATGTTTTATTCATATCATTTACAAAATAACTTACAAAACAAAAATCGGATAATAATTACGGAAATTATTCGTAGTACAAAATTGCCGCAGACGTGCTGCCATCTATCGGGCCAAAAACACAACTTTTTCAGGGATGTTTAGCCTTAAAATTGTTGCTTTTGCAGCAGTGTCTCCACTTTTAGGGTAATTACCCTTTTTTAGGGTAATTTTGAGCTCCTTAGAGGCTTCAGGGTAAATTTAGGGTAATTTCATTTTTTTAAATTTAAGGGTAAGATAATTAAAACTTTCTAGAACATGTTACTTTTATGACATGAATTTTAACTATTTAAACTTAAAAAATAAAATAATCTTGGTCAGATGATTAGATTGCCTAAAAGTCAAATAATTTAGCACCACAACATAAATTAGATGTTCGCAGATCACATTTCATCATTGCAATGCTATCAACATCCATAGAGAGAGAGAGGAAAGATAACCTTTGATATTGAGTTTATATATATATAATTGTACGTAATTCATAATTATTATAATAATTTTATATAATAATATATATGTAATTATATATTATACATATTATTATATTATATGTAATTTTATATTATAATGTATATATATACATACAATATATACAATAAAACTAACCAGTTGAGAACAATATTTTAAAAATTCGACCTAATTAAATTCGATACTACGGGTAATATTGATTGTTCAGGATTTAGGGTAATTTTGTGTTAAGTTTAGGGTAATTTAGGGTAATGTTTTTAATCTTTTAGGGTAAAAGTAAGTGGTAATGGTGGAGACACTGTTTTGCAGTACCGGTCGGTGCAGTGTGCGCGCAGCTGTACTTGTGTATTATAAGGACCACACATCGAAACCATTGCAAGGGAAGGAAACATACGGTGAGTAAATAGGTTAGGTTAGAACTTTTAGGTATTTTTTACTTTCTCCCCCTATACCATAGTATATGGAGAAAGTATTGTATTCGTCAAAATTTTCGAGTTTGAGTTTTTGGTGGAAATATCCGTTTTGGGTCCCCCTGAACCTAAAAAAGTGGTTTTCGGAGTGATGTCTGTGTGTGTGTCTGTATGTGTGTCTGTGTGGATGTTATCAGTCCTAGAGCCTAAACCAGTCGTCCGATTTTGATGAAATTTGGTATGGAGGTACTAATCCACGGTATCTCCAGGCGTTTTTTCATTTTTGTGAATTTTTTATTTTTAAGGGTAATTTTCTCATAAAAACCCATAAAATATCGGAAAATTTAACTTTTCTCAAAAACGGCTCTAACGATTTTGATTAAAATTTTACAGTTTATTAGGGACTTAAAGTACTATAAACTGTAAAATTTTAATCAAAATCGTTCGAGCCGTTTTTGAGAAAAGTTGATTTTTCCATTATTTTATGGATTTTTATGGGAAAATGACTGTTAAAAATAAAAAATCACAATAAATTGGTAATAGTATTTTTATATTAAGTTTCTATAATGAGGGAGAAAGTATGTGTCAGTTTCCTGATACCGTTTATTTATTATTATTAGCGAATTTCAAGAGGAAAATGAGCTATTGCAGTGGCCCTTATGGTGAGACCTAAGGTCGGGAGTAGCAAATGAGCACCGATCATGGTCCCCAGAACACGTTTTGGGGTGTCATTAAAATTCATATATATATAGGCCAGGATTTATTTGATATAAATGTAAACTAAGCAAGCAAAATTTGTGTTTTAGTTCAAAATTAGATTTAAAGATACTTTTATACATTATCTGTATTGTATTAGTAAATCTAGGGACGCGAGAGCGTCCCGCCCGCCATAAAAAGCGAAAACTCGAAAAAGCGACCAAGACACTGTTTACACGACAACACAAGTAGGGGTTTTCACCCACCCGTAGCTCAGCCCCATGGAGTCCTTGAGGGTTGATTTTTCATACACTCATTCTCGAGTGGCCCGTGAGGATGTATAACAAATTTCAACTCTTGGGACCATCAGGTCTCGGAGCTATACAAGTTTAAAAATCGACTTTTTTCACGTTTTCTCCTTCTCCTTCTCGTTCTTTGACAGGGCTACAGCCTCGTAGACTTAACGGATCGAGCTAAAATTTTGACCATAGATTCGTTAGGCTCCAAGGAGGTGCCTTTTGTGCATTTTGTTACCCCCCCCCCCAAGGGGTAAAATATGTTTATTTCATAATAAATCCTATACTTCAAAACGTTGGATTTGATTTTAAACTTTGCACACTTATCAAGGACCGATGACAATGCAATATTAATTTTATAAATTTTGTTGGGTGTAGTAAGTGAGCACTGATCATGGTCTCCAGAACACAACGTGATTTTCACCCCCTTCAAAACGTCTGATTGATTTTAAACTTTGCACACTTACCAAGAACCTATGGCAATGCAATATTAATAATGTTGGGTGTAGTAAGTGAGCACTGATCATGGTCCCCAGAACACGACGTGATTTTAACCCCCTTTAAAACGTCTGATTGATTTTAAACTTTTCATACTTATCAAGGACCAATGACAATGCTATAATAATTTTGTTGGGTGTAGTAAGTGAGCACTGATCATGGTCCCCAGAACACGACATGATTTTCACCCCCTTCAAAACGTCTGATTTATTTTAAACTTTGCACACTTATCAAGGACCTATGGCAATGCAATATTAATAATGTTGGGTGTAGTAAGTGAGCACTGATCATGGTCCCCAAAACACGACGTGATTTATAACGTCGTGTTAAACATGGGTTTAAAACGACGTTACAATAATAAAATAATCATAGTTTTAATAATCATGTCAAGACACAAATCGCCCACCTATTTATTCTATGCGTACAGCTCATTATAAAATATATTTTAAAACATAGAAAAAACAATACAATTTTCATTATCAGATTTTATTAGGAAAAATTTGTACTATTAGAAACTTAGATAAAATAACAGTAACAAAAATACAAGCGATGATAACAACACAGGTTTTTCATCTTAAAAAAAGATGAAAAAAAGAGAAATAAATTAACAAAAATGTTGAAATGATAAGAAATCTGACCTTTTAATTGAACTTCATTGGATAGGGAATGGTATCAGAAACCACCATAAAACTATCAATGCAAAAAGATGTGATATCTCCTAAAAAACAACTTTGTTGTAAAAACTAGCCCGCCAAAAAAACCCTCAGCCACAAAAAGGGTTGATATCCGTTTTGCCCGCCAAAGTAGAATGGTTGGTACTTAGCACCTCGCTCTTGGATGTGCATATAGAAACCTAACCCCTACTCTAACCATCCCCACTTATGCGTTTCCATTTCCCTGCCTCCTTCCCCCAAAACCCCCTACAACCATCACTTTATCTATGGTTTCATTTAAGTTTCCTCTGTTTTCCTTGCATTGTGTGTTTCCAGTGCCCTGTTTCCTTCTACCAACCCCCTTTCACCCATTCTTTGTCATTGGTTTCATTTAAACTTGCTCTGTTTCACCTGCTGAGAGATTTTCGCTTCTTTCAACGCTGTTGGCGGGAGTTTTGTTGCTAAGATGATATAATGGCTCATTGAATTTAACTTTAAATTATCACCACTATATGATATAATTCTTTGAAGCCTTGTAAAAAACTCCCGCCAACAGCGTTAAAAGAAGCGAAAATCTCTCAGCAGGTGAAACAGAGCAAGTTTAAATGAAACCAATGACAAACAATGGGTGAAAGGGGGTTGGTAGAAGGAAACAGGGCACTGGAAACACACAATGCAAGGAAAACAGAGGAAACTTAAATGAAACCGTGGATAAAGTGATGGTTGTAGGGGGTTGTGGGGGAAGGAGGCAGGGAAACGCATAAGTGGGGATGGTTAGAGTAGGGGTTAGGTTTCTATTTGCACATCCAAGAGCGAGGTGCTAAGTACCAACCATTCTACTTTGGCGGGCAAAACGGATATCAACCCTTTTTGTGGCTGAGGGTTTTTTTGGCGGGCTAGTTTTTACAACAAAGTTGTTTTTTAGGAGATAATATAATAATAATAATAATAATAACAATGCTATATTTATCTCCCAAAGTATACAAACAATTACACAAGCATTGAATGGCACTGGTCATTTTGACCGTCGGCCAGGTAGGTAGCATCCAAAATTACAGTAATTTATAATAATTTCACATAGTAATTAAATCTACGAACTATACATGCCAACACACACACACATACACACTGTCACAGACACACATATAAATTACAGAGAGCAGAAAATCTAACATACATCAATTTACCTTTATCTTAATTCTTAACTTTTGACTAGGTTTATTTTTTTGCAATAATTTATAATAATTTTACATATTAATTAAATCTACGAACTATGCATGCCAACCCACACACACATACACACTGCCACAAACACACATATAAATTACAGATAGCAGAAAATCTAACATACATCAATTTACATTTAGCTCAATTCTTAACTTTTGGCCAAGTTTTATTTTTTGCATTAATTTATAATAATTTTATACAGTAATTAATTCTAGAGACCATACCAATACTCACGCACACACAAAAAAAACGGAGAGGGCTGATATGGAAACCTAACATAACACAAATAAACATTAATCAACAATCGTTTCCATTGTCCTACCTGAATATTTTCCAAATGAACCAACTCAATAGTTGAACTCTTGTATTAACTCCCACCTGTACTTCCAGGCTGCCCGACAATACTTCGCCAATCGGTCCCAATCCCGACCATTTAAGTAATCGTAAAATTCTTCTCGCGACAACTCACGTTTATTGAAAAAACCCTGCTGAACACCTATCACAATTGGCACTTTGCTACAAAATGGAATACGTCTTCTACTTCCGTTAAGTTACACAAAGAACATTTATAATTTATCCCCTCTACCCAGGGTTTGTAATTTAGGTGTAATAATTCTCCTCTGCATTTTAAAATCCACTTAACTGTGGTGGTACTATAATAATTTTGAAAATATGTCTTATCACCAAGTTCCAAATTTAGATTTCTATAAATAGTATGATAACGACCAGCCTTAGCTGCAAACAGATTATTCTGATTATTCTGCCTACTCATCGCTTCGACTAAAGTAAATAACTGTCCCTTCCATTTATTTACGCCTGAAAGTCCAGTATCGAAACTAATCGCATGCTCGTTTGCTAACTGCAACCATTCTTTATACCAAAATACTTTATTTCTTATGACTTGTTTTGTTAAAAAGTTTGGAAGCCTCTCTTCCGACATATTTAAAGTTTTTAACACATAATTTACATGCACCCTAAAAGTAAATGCAAACAATTTGTCTAAACCTAACTCTAAGTACAAAACATAATTTGTAGTGTTATCTGGCAGTTGCAACAATCGTTTAACAAACACACGTAACAACTGCTCTACCAGTTTGTATTGTTTGTATCCCCACACTTGCGCTGCGTAACACATTAACGCCCTTTGTACCGCATTAAAGCATGCCCACTTTGATGATAACGGCACTTTTAAATTTGCTATTAAACTTTGCCACACACTGTTTATTGTGGCTTTAGCTGCTACAAGTTTTTGCTCGAAATGTTTTTCCCAAGATAAAGAAGGCGTCAATGTCACGCCTAAATACTTATACACATTTACACATTCTATCTCCTTCCTATTATACCACCACCGTTCATTGTGTGCTTGTCTACCTCCCTTTCTAAAGATCATAACTTTTGATTTGTTCAAGTTTACATTTAAATTCCACTTTCCACAATAACTCTCCAACTCATTAATCATTTCCTGTAGCCCACTTGGTGTAGATGACAATAAAACTATATCATCCGCGTATAGTAACATATTTATTTTACGATCGTCAATCCGGCAACCTCCCCCTACTGCTTCAGGTAAATCATTCACAAAAAGTGAGAAAAAGATCGGACTCAGAAGACAGCCTTGTCTCAAACCTATTGTGGTATCAAAATACTCTGACGTCCCACTCCTGCACCAGACACTTGCTTTCGCTCCAGTGTAAATGTCTCTAATAATCTTTAACAATTTATTCGAAATACCAATCATTGCTAATTTATACAAAAGAGCCTCCCTTTCTACCGAATCAAACGCTGATGAAAAATCTACAAAAAAAGCATATAATTTTCCTTTCTTTTGTGCCAATTTTATTTGCACTATGCTTGTTAAGTTATAAATGTTATCTACTGTGGAATAACCTTTACGAAAACCTGCTTGAAATTCGTTTAATACTTTATACTGCTCTACCCAATGCGTAACACGATTTAATATAATTCCTGTAAATAATTTCGAGATCGCGTTCAAGAATGAAATACCCCTGTAGTTGTTTACATCGTTGATGACACCTTTCTTATGTAACGGATAAATTATTGATTGTTTAAAGGACCCTGGAACTTTACCCTCTTCAAAGATTCTATTAAAAATCTTTATCAAACATTCGTGTAATTTTTGTGTACCATTCTTATAAAACTCAAATGGCACCCTATCTTGTCCCGGTGCTTTATTATTTTTGGCGTTTTTTATTACAAACCTAATCTCTGATAGATTCATATTCCTATCTAGTAGTTCATCAATTATTCTAGGTTCCGCCCACTTGATAGGGAGTGTTATCATCGCTGGATTCAATAGTTTCCTAAAATGGCTTACCCACTGATTGGTCTCTATTGAATTAGCTACAACATGTGTTCTTTGTTTGAAAAAGTTAATTGCCTCCCATAGCCCTTTAGTATCTGTTACTTGACTGAATTTTAAAGTCATCCTATCATTAAATTCTTTACGCTTAAGTACACAAAGTGCTTTAAAGTCCCTATTTGCTTCCAAGTATAATTTCTTACAGTATACATTATTATTTTTTCGAAATAAATCTAATAATTTAAACACCCGCCTCCTAGCTACATAACAATGATTATCAAACCATGGCTGTTTTGGTTTCCTTAATTGCCGAAGGAATTACTGACATTGACCCTGTTTTGTTTGTGGCTTCTTTTATACACCTTATTACGTCATCTATCATATGAGAAGTTTCATTCGACCAATTTATCTTTTCTAAATGCATATTTAACTTATCGTTATATTGACTCGACTCCTTCACTGACCAACATAGTTTAGGCAACAAAGGCAAGACCTGCTCTTCCTTACGTACAATACCATCCCTCGTATACAGTTTCAATTCAACCGGGAAGTGATCTGATTCCACGATTGACCCTACTGCAAAATCCCTTACATACTGTATACATTCCACACTAATTGATCCTATGTCGTTTACCGAACTGCCCATGCTTCCTACAAATGTAAACTCCCCTTCCCTGTCACTATTTGTTCTTCCATTCAAAATAATTTGCCCATAGTTTTCACAAAATTCTAAGTATTTGCGACCATTCGTACTTAACTTATTATCTTTAGAACGCCTTTCCAAATAAACATTCGATCCACTCGAGAAAATACTATCCTGTAAAATCTGCTCGCTAGAAATTCTCACATTACAATCCCCCAGTATAATTAAATTTTTGTCAGCAAAATATTCTCCAACAACCTGGCGTAACTGTCCGAATTCATTCCCCCAAGAATTACCATTTAAATAGACAGGTAGGACATATACATTTTTATTATTATCTAACTTAATGTCTACTACTGTTAATCCCCGGCTAACAAACTTTATTCGATTTAAAAAACGTGAGTTAGTGTTTATTGCTAGAATACAACCCCCTATTGCCCTCCCAAAAGTAGATTTCTTTTCAGCAAACCTAAATTCTAAGTGAAAATTATACAGATGTTTCTTCACTAAATCTTTCTCATTCTCTGTAATAAATGACTCTAATAAAATTACTACATCAAAATTTTCTAAGTAACTAATTATACTCTCATTTTGTTTTATCTTACTCCTAAACCCACATATATTATAAGAAATAATTTGTATACAGTCACTATCGTCCTTATCACTTACTACAGTGTTGTTTCCGTATTTGGTGTGTTGGCGATTTCCTCACTTGGACGTATCCAATGCTTGCTGATCAGGTGACTTGATGGCTCTGGCTGACGAAGTTGAATTGCCTTCTTCTGACTCCAATCCTCTCAAAAACCCACTGAAATCCAGTCCAAACAATTCCTTTAGCTTTACTCCTCCCTCTTCATTCCCTGTTATAAGCCGACCCTCCATCCACGAAAAGAGATATCCTTCAACATTTAGTTTATCGAATATCAATGGCATGCGTCTTCTCCCAGCAGTTTTTTCTATTTCCTGCCTAACCATAATTAACTTTTTCCTTTTCTCTCTTACTTCCTTCGTAAAATCACGATGTACGACGAACCCCGTCCCCTTTAATCTTTTTGCATGACTCATAATCCAATTCACATCTCTGTCCTCTGGAATATGAGCGATAATTACCGCGTCTTGTTTACGAGCGCCTAGCGGATGAGCTCTGTTAATCCATACGTTTTCATTTATATTCATAACATTTGCACAGAAGTCCCGCACAATTTTACAACAATCGTCACCCTTATTATATTTTAATCCCTTAAATATCAAATTATTCCTTCTCGACCGACCTTCCAAATCATTCAATCGTTCGAATATTAATTTATCCCGATTTCGTAGTCTCTCAATTTCAGTCTTTAACTTTACATTTTCCGCTTTTAAACAATTAACTTCTTTTATAATTAACTCCATGTCTTTTTTTGTCGCTAACGAACTTAATTTTTCGTCCAATAATAAACTTAAAGCACTCATGAGATCACCTTGATCTAAATTAACAGTCTTATTTTCGCTCATTTTAGGTTTTTTTCGGATTGTCCACCACTATTTTCACTCTCCGGCGAACTCCTTTGACGTTTTTGTACTTTAGCGGGAAAATAATCCGCAACAGTTTTTTTCATCTATTAGGGACAATATATGCACGATATTTTTAGTTTACAATGTTGGCTATTCTGCCGGCGCACTGTCTATGTAAAATTATCGTAACTTATCTGATTACGGTTGCCTACCTTCAGGGACCATACCTTGATAGCGTTTGTCTACAAATCCAAACCTGCACTTCAACCTCTGCAAGACCACAACTTCACTGATTTGTACACACACAAATATTTATCTTTTCATAAAACTTTCTCACAAATAACCACTGATATTAACATAAATCGCTGGACTTAATTTCAACCACCTCCTTTTACAAATTACAACTGAATTTATAATAAATTTACAGAGACAACAGTACGTGTTTTTTAGGAGATATAGATAACAGCATCTTCTTTTATTGCTTCTTGGTTATATATATTATGTTTTTATAAAAAGGATTTAGCAAAGTAGTTTTTACTTTCTCACTATACTATATAGTATAGAGAAAGTATAGTGATCGCAAAAAAATCGATGTTGAGTTTTTTGTGGAAATATCCGTTTTGGGACCCCTGAGTCCAAAAAAGTGGTTTTTACAAAATGTCTGTCTGTATGTATACAAAGCTAGAGAGGAAACTATTCGATCGATTTCAACCAAATTTGCACCAGACATGTCCAGTAGGCCTGTATAGATGCACGAAAAAGGGTTTTGAAAAACAACCACCTTTTTAGCCAAAAAATCAGCTATTATTTTTTTATAAAAAAACGGCTCTAACGATTTTGATAAAATTTGGCTTATTTGTAGCCTTTAATGTGCCCAACCATATGCAAATACCCGCATCTTTCTAAAAATTCTCGTTTAACTAATAATAATAACTGATTTTTGGGGGTTTTTTGGCCATAAAGGGGGTTGATTTTCAAAACCTTTTTACGTGCATCTATGAAGACCTAATTGACGTGTTTGGTGCAAATTTGTTCGAAATCGATCGAATGGTTTTCTCTATTAATAATAATAATAATATTTATTAGTTAATCTCCAACTTTAATAAAAAAACTCTCCTACTCCACCCTACAAGTCACAGTGAATCTGTTTAGTAATTTAATTGTGTTTGTGAGAAAGTATGTGCCAGTTCCTGGTACTGTTTATTAGCGAATTTCCATAGGAAAAATGAGCTATTGCAGTGGCCCTTATGGTGCGACCCAAGGTCGGGAGTAGCAAATGAGCACCGATCATGGTCCCCAGAACACGTTTTGGGGTGTCAAAAAAAATTCATATACTGTATATATATATACTAGCTGACCCGTACGGCGTTGCCCGTGGTGGTTGGTATTTTCAGTCTTTTTAACGTAATTGTATTCTTTTTAAGTTTTCAGTCAGTGAGTGGTATTTGGCTTTTATATATATAGATCTTAAATAATAAAAGCACTATTGTCATAATAATAAAAGACCTGAAATTATGATTTTAGTAAGTTCGGTCCGCCCCAAACCCCTCCTAAAATTTCGAAATTTTTCATACCTTTTCTTAGTGAGCACCTATGGCCCTAGAGGAAGCTACATACCAA
>JAGFPH010005595.1:75011-85107 GCA_018207615.1 Philaenus spumarius
TCATTCAAATCCGTTTGGTAGTTTTGAAGAAGTCATTTTTTAATAACTTTGATCCCACCAAAATTTTGAATTTTTTCAAACCCTTTCTTAGTGAGCACCTATGGCCCAAGAGGAAGCTACATATGGTTCATTCCAATCCGTTCGGTAGTTTTTGAGAAATTGTGATGAGTGCGTCAGTGGGTTTTGGCTTTTATATATATATGTGTTCGCACTCTAGCGGCCGCATTTTAAGTCCGATTTGGTCCAAATTTGGTACACGTGTTGGTTGTCTATGTGGCTCGGACGAGTTCGTTAGCCAAAAAAATCCAACAACCGGAAGTAACAATTTTTTGAGATTTTTTCTACGAGAATGAAATTTTTTTAGTTTTTTCTAACAATATAAATGTAGGATGTTATTCTGTGCATTTTGTTTTTTTACGCGACCTTATAGCTCGCTTGGTTCCCCCAAAATCGACAAATACCATAAAAGTACCCAGTTCAAAGCCAAGTGATGGAGGCCACTAGGAGGAAACAAATTCTACTAATATATTGCGTACACACAGACAGCTTCAACGCCTTCGTGAGTAGACCTATTTCCCAAATTGTTGGTTGAAACCCTAAAACATAGGCATATAAACTTAATTTTGGAAATTTGCTCAACTCACGTCAGCGTTCCAGCTGCGTGGTCGATTTATTTATATATAAAATATTTCTTCTAACAAAATCATTTAATTTACTTTGATATACAGGCACAATGCAATTTTTACAGCCATATACTTTTGCTTTATTTATCTCAAAAAATTCCATATTAATTATTAAGTACATGATTTGGTATTTTTATAACGACTAATGACAGTAAAGACTTTGTAAATAGGATCCATACAAAATAAAATATATCTACTTATATAAAGCTAGACGGTTCATGATTCACTGATTCATTGACATTAATTATTAAGCACTTCCCGTGATCGGACCCCCCTCAACCTTATACTTGAATTAAAGATCTCGAGGAGAAACTTTTGGGAAAATTGCCAGAAGTTAACATTTTTAAATTCTGCAAGCACCTTTTGGGCGGGAAAGATTTTTTTTATTTTTTCACTTTGAGCGCGTTTTGTAAGAAAACGGTAAGAGATAGCAAAAATTGTTAAATACAAAAGTTGTAGAAAATTTAATTTCAGACGAACGATTTTTCATCAGATTTAAGATCCAACTATTCATTTAGCCACTATTCATCCGAGAAGGGAAGCTCCGCCCAACGTTTTTAAAGCTATCTGATTTCACTGATATTAATTATTATGCACTTCCCGTAATCGCACCCCCATCGACCTCATATTTGAATTAAAGCTCTCGACGAGAAACTTTTGGGAAAATTGCCAGAATTTAACATTTTTTAATTTTGGAAGCACCTTTTGGGCGGGAAATTTTTTTTCGATTTTTTCATTTTGAGCGCATTTAGTAAAAAAACTGTAAGAGATAGCAAAAAATGTTAAATACAAAAGTTGTAGAAAATTAAATTTCAAAGAAGAGATTTTCCGTCAGATTCAAGATCCAATCATCCCTTTAGCCGCTATTAACCCGAGAAGAAGCTCCGCCAAACAATCCTTCAAATTTCCCATGTTAATCTTATGGAGATAATGTTTAATGAGTTTGAGTCAGCTGCCAAATAAAACAGCTGATTTGTGCTCGGTCACCTATGTACAAACGAGCCAAAGATTAACGAGATTCTTTAGCAAATTTTCCAACTGCGAGCGAAGCGAAGCAGCCATCTGAGGCGGGGTTGGGACGCGAAGCGTCTAGGGGCAGAGCCCCTAGTTTATATCTATATACAGTATAAAACGCAATGTCCTGACTGAAGATCTACGCAGAGGAGATTCTATTAAAGCTAGAGACTTGAAATTTGGAAGGTAAACCCGTCCAATAATGTAGAGGCGCACTAAGAAAGTATTTTGAAAAAAATTTGGCCTTTAAGGGTTGTATCAACCCCTATAACATATATCAAAAACCCTACCACCTAGGGATGTGAAATTTGGTACACGTATTTGTCATAAGCGCTAGAGGCGCACTAAGTAAAAATTTTAAAGTATTTAGCCTGTAAGGGTTGAAACAATCCCTAAAATTATGAATATTGTTTGTTATACTTCCCTTAAAGCTTGAAATTTTGTCCATTTCTTGTGCGTTACATATAAAAAGTAAACCAGTTAGCATTTTGTTACAAGCTGCTAGGGGAGAAAATGTGATAACAACCCCTAAAAACAATAAATATATAGTTTTATATTTTCCTTAAAGCTAGAGCTGATATTTTGTAAATAACAAACAAGATAACCGGCGTTTCACTTGTACACAGTTGGTAATACGACAGTGCACGTGTGACAATTTTATTTGCTTCTTTTAATTAGGTTAAGTTTTCAATAATATAATTATTAATTTCATTTTTACTTTCTCCACCCTATATGTAGTATAAGGAGAAAGTATAGTTTTCATAAAAATGTTTGAATTTGAATTTTCAGTTGAATTATCTGTTTTGGTGCTCCCAGAACGCCCAAAAATTGTTTAGTGCAGTTATCTGTGTTGGTGCTCCCTGAACCCAAAAATATTTTTAGTGGAATATTTTGTTTTGATGCTCCCTGAACCCAAAAAAGTGTTTTTAGAATGGTGTCTGTATGTATACACGACCAGAGAGGACACTATTGGTCCGATTTTCATGAAATTTGGTATGTAGGTACTAAACCATAATATCTCCAGGCGTTTTTTTTCATTTTTTGAAGGGTAATTTACCTTAAAAACCCATAAAAAACGACAAAAATGCAAATTTCTCAAAAACGGCTCTAATGATTTTGATCAAATTTTCAGGATTTATAGTGCTTAAGATGCCAAACAAAATGACACCATCCGCTTTTATCAAAACTTCGGCGTTTTATAACTATGGGGAAATGTTTAAAAATAAACAAGTTTGTGTTGTCAATCTAAAACTTTTTGTTTTGTTCTAAAAAGTAGTAAAAAATTAAATGATTAATAACAATATTATTTTTACTACAGTAAGTTGGGAGAAAGTTTGTGTCAGTTAATTGATACCGTTTATTAATTATTTTATTTAACTTTAAATATTATTGGATAACCAATTGACATTAATCTTTCTTTGAATATTAATTATATTGATAATTTGGTATTAATATCAATGAGTTATTTATTAATAACATTTTAAGTTATTAAAATCTTGTAAGTTTTGAATAATATAAATTAATAATTTCATTTTTGAATAGTAATTTAGGAATATATGCTTTACCCAAAAATTAAATATTACTATAACAAATTGTAGAGAATAATAATAGAATTGAATACTTGAAATTCTTATTTTAAACTTATTTAACAAAATTAGATAAACTAAACAAATCTCTCACTAATTTATCATTTACAGTACTTCCTTTCCAATGGAATTAGTTAGATTGGATGATTTTTAGTGGGTGAAATATTTAATACAAATTGTGTTGTCTACGACCGCACAGTTGTGCGGGTTACCACTTCGAGGGTAAATCTTTAAAATGTTATTACTCCTTTTATTTCATATTTTTTTTTAGTTATTAAATCAATCAGCCATGGAGGACATAGATTTTGACATGAATGTGGAGTTGTTTATTGAGGAGATCAAAGGACATCCGAAAATAATTGAAGAATTTTTGTTCATCTTCCCTCAAATCGATGAGAATAGTGTTGAAAGCACCTTTTAAACATATTGCATTGTTAAATGGATGAACCCAATACCTTCTTCTTTTACATTCACTTTCATAAATGTATTTGTACACAAAGCACGAAAAGCGACCTTTTTTTTATAGATTTGAACTTGTGTTCAATCTCGTAGGAGAAACAACATAATTAAATACTATTAGCAGTGACAAAATGATATGAAAGCAAATTAGATCTAGAATCTTTTTGAAATTAGAACAGTATTTATTGAGTTATAGTTATTCTTTGTGCTGCTGAAAAACAATAAATCAAAAGTAACGTAACATTTTTAAAATGAGTTATTTCTACTTTTAAATGAAACTTTTTAACCAATATGTTTAAGATTTAAATACTAAAAAGTTTTGTTGAGCGGTAGCTTGTAACACTCAAGTTTAGAAACAACTGCATATATAACTCCAGGAAATGTTTTTATTTCTTCTGTACTTTGATGTAATGATAGTGTCCAAGAAACTCTCAAGATTTCCTTTTATTTTTGATGGTATTAATCCATCTAATATTGTGTACTTCAAATTTAACCAAAATATTTCGAAATAATAGCAATAAAGTTATATTGCTGGATTAAATTACTAATGAATATTGTATGGCATTTGTCTTACTACTCTTTTTATTAATAAAATGGAAGCTCAGAATGGGAGGGTTACTCAATACATTCATTAATAATGTCTTTTAAAAGGAAAAAATAAGGATTAAAAACAACACCAATAATGACCAAAAATTTTTAATTTATTGAAATGGGGTCATAACATAAAAAACACCAATGATTACTTCTTGTAACCACAGCTACGCCTTCTTCCTCTAGCACGCTCAAATTTACGTCCCTTTGAGCGTACGTATGGTTTAGTATGGCTGTGTGGTACACCTGGTGCAAGTCCAAAGTGACGAACAGCTTCTCGAGCGTTACGGCGACCTAAAATAAAATATTCATTTAAATCTCTCTCATACAGACTAATAAGTCATGGTATCGTGTATGTAAAAATTACAAATTAACTTATTTATTTGCTTTCCCTAGCTTCTATATTTTTACATATCTTGCATTAAAACTAAAAACTAATTTCTTTTCCGTAGTTTCAAGTGTTCTCACCTAACACAATGTATTATTGGTTAATATAACGGTTTTAATTTCACATACACAATTTGAATGGGTAAGTAAAATCATGTGACAAGTGTGCACTTAATGACCGTATCAATTTAAATAGTATGTATTCAATTTGAATAGTTCGTGAGAAAAATATTGAAATTTACAAATAACTTAAAAGACAGTTTACAAAACGCTACTTGTCAATAATTAAAATACATAGCTCAGCTGATTGAAGATGAACAGCATTGGTGCAATAATCAGGAGTTTATTCCAAGGCAAAGAGACACATGCACTTTGAGACAAATGCAACAACCTGATGCAAACTTGCCTGTGTCTCGACGTGTTACATGCCTGAAGACTGACTTGTGACATCTCATCACCAATTTACTTGTCCTATTTAGATTATACAAAAAGCTTACTATGCTGTGTCGCGTCAAACATGTCTCAATTTCTTGTAACGCCTTGCGTATTATTTTCATTAACAGCTGGCTTTACACTTTGATTCATAACCCTTGTTATATCATTTAACTCATTGGGGTAGACTCACATGCTGGTTATGTCTAGGCCACCTGGGACATTTGACTTTGTATAATTTACTTAGCCGATTGTACTGTTGGCTTGATCTTATATGGTCTTTATTTGAAACAAACAACAACTTAGTTATTTTACGTTGTGTGGTTATTTAACTGATTTTTATTGCCTATTTTACATGACAGCTGCTCCGTTTGATAACACTGCGTGTAATAATGATCAAATAGATTTGCATAATTCTAAGTTTATAAAGTATTTTGATAGTAATTGTGAATTTGATTCAAATGAAAGTAATAATCAGTAAATCCCACAGTAAAAGTGCGACTGATGATTAAAATGCTGGCGCTTTTAATAAAGTTTGTTTAATTTTTCTAAAGGATGCTGGCAAAGATTCTCATGTACGTCTAGGTACTTTCGTAAAATCACTCTTTACAAATATATCGAGAGCAATATATCGATATATTGCTGCCATCCCTACTTGACTCTTTGAGAGAGTTTTGCTATTCTATTTTAAAAATACTAGAGATATTCAAAATTAAGATGATGCTCAAATTTTAGGTTAAGGATTCACTCTATTAATTGCTTTGAGAAATAAGCCAAACTGAAAAAGTTTCCCTTAAATTCTCCAAGCCGTGAACATTGCTGACAAGGTAAATAAGAAAAGAATAAAACAGAAATGTTTGCTTCAATTTTATGTAAGACTCAAAAAGATTAGAAATCTCATGTTTTGCATCTTTTGAACGATTTTTTAGGTAGTTGGAACAATTGATGTGCCCAAAACGAAACAGACTCAAAGAGAAAACTATGGAGCCAACAATCCAAAAGACTATTACAGATGTCGTGTATACATCTTTCCTAGACTACTTTCTGAAAGATTTTTCATCACAAAGATGTGCTGAAAAAGATATTCTTACTTGTAAAAAAAATACTAAAAACTTATTTGAAAAAATTAAGCCCTGGTCAGTTATTATTGACACATTCTATTTGGAGGCTCAGTTGTTGATGTGGAAGATGGCACTGATTGGGAAAGAAAACATTCCTACAGATTTCTTGCTGCAACAAAACAATATTTCCAACTTAACACTCGATGTTAAGTTAAAAAAAAAGATGTTTCTTGAATTTTAGAAATTCTAAATCATTAGAATATGTATCTAATTTGTTAAAACTTAAATTATATGTAAATAATAATCTTTTTTTTTATATTTTTGCTTGATAATGATTTTAAAATGAGAAAATGTATATTATAATAATTGTATCTAGTTTTAATGAGCTCCATAAACCATTAATATAAAATTCCTAATATAAATAAAATATATTTAAATTTTTTTAAACTATCACGACAGCGATCTTTTTAACCCTGCACAGAATAATGACTCATCTTCTAGACTACCACCACAAAGTTGTCCAAATTGACTTGCTCGTTTGTCAATCCACAAAAACATAGTTTTGTCTACTGAAGAAGTTTAGGATGTTCTGTAAAAAAACCCGGAAAATTCGACAATCAAACTTTTTAAAACCATGGATGGATTTATATTATATAGAACTCACGGAAGCAATCTAATAATAACAATAACTTATTTCATAGATTATAAAAATAGAATACTAACCCTGCATCAAAACTGTGCCATTTCCTGTTGGAGAACGTAAAGCCAACTCATCAAAAGTAATAATTTCACCACCGGCTTTTACTATCCTTGCCCGAGCTCTTTCAGTTACTCTTAACGCACATACCTGAACAACAAAAAATATTTTTAAACACATAATATATATATATATATACATATTACCACAACATTTGAAAAAGTCATCATTTAAAAATTCTACCTCTATTAAATTTATTTATTTTGCCATTTTTAAATTCATTTATATATTATATATTTCAAAAAACATGTGATCTAATTGAATAGATTAGTTTGGAAGATTAGTTTACAGTAGACGCATGCGCAAAGTGAAATCCACATATAGCGGCAAATCTACTGTACTTATACTAGTCACATATGGCTTCGTCAAAAAGAGTTTAAGTAAATAAAACGCACAGTTTTGAATCATTATTAAATACTGTACAATATGCAGTAATTTCAATGCTTTTGCGAATCATCAACACTATGTTGGTAATGCTTTTTTCACTAAATGTCAATTTGTTCAATAAAATTCAAACTCGCTGTGTTGTGGCAATGGGTAGTGTAAACCAGTTCAAACCAGAAGTGTAACAACAGAAACAGCGCACAAGTGAGCGAGTTTTGTTAAACAGAAAACACTTACAGACTTTTTCAAAATTTTTTTTTTACTAGAACATGTAATATAGCATATGTATGTCTTTTATCATTTTGTATTTTATTTTCATTTGACGTTAGTTTTTCATTTGATAAACAGTAGATGCCTTTTTTCATATCTTTGACCAGGTTTTAAACGATTTCACCAGTTTACCGTATGCTCCCCCCTCGATTTTTGACAGGGTCCGTGTTATCTCGATCCACATTACCTTAGTTGAGCGGTTTTGAGCACATACAAAAAGTAAGTATATAAATGATTATTTAATTGTAAAAGTAGTTATCCCATTTCATCCCTTTGACTTACGTAATCGAATTTCAAATGGTTTTTTATATCATTTAAGAATAATACTACACAATTTTAGCTTTGTAGCTTGTAAGAAGTTAGTTAAATTTATATTTATTCTATAGGAGGTAGCAACCCCATTTTAACGCCTTAAGGCTGCCCTATACGCGTAGATCTGTATGACACACATGTATCCACCAACAAAATAGACTTCGTCCCTAAACACTCAAATATGTTGGAAACGATCACTTCCTGTAAGATGTCGGCACCAACATTAATCGGAACTACACTATAGGAAATGCTTGACAGACTTGTTTGCACATACAATTCGGCCAACAAGTTAGAGTACTCTAAATTGTCTGTGCAAACTTATAATCCGCGTTTTGCATGAAACAACATGTGACACCACTACACGCATGAAATATGTTGGCTATAATTTGTCTGCGCAAACAGTTTTCTATGTTTAGGCGCAATATCTGTGTGGCAAACTTCCATGCACAAGCATGTCTTTGTAAATCAACAGGGGTTTGATTTCACTTGGTTTTGTGTGCTAGTTGTGTGTCGTATCCGTGGCTAGTTGTGTTCTTCGTTTTCTTTTCCAACTGATACTAAAAGTCTAGTACTTTTGATTTACATTTGTCGTTTTTTTTAGTAATTTACATTTATTTTTTTGTGTTATACTATTCTTTTCATTATTCTACTGACATGTGTGATATGCGAAATTACTCTAAAACATTTTTACAAGATTTTATAGAACTCTATAAAACACACCCCTGTCTGTGGAAAGTCAAGTAGAAAGATTATAGTAATAGAAATTTAAGGAACGACAATCTTAGTTGAAAAACTAAAAGGGGTTGATGCTGACGCCAATAGAGATCTTGCAATAAGAAAAATTAATTCTTAGATTAATTAATTAGGATCAGCATTCAGAAGAGAGCTGAAGAAAGTTCTCAATTTAAAGCGCTGTGGAATTTCTGCATACGACGTGTACGAGCCGCGGCTTTGGTATTATGACCAGCTTACATTTATTGCAGACCAGGTTTAAATATTCTGATTTAAATTATGTATTACTACTACAGCATTACTAACTTTTCGATATGACATGATGAATGGTTGGCACAACACTATTTGTGGCTGAAGTCTATTTGTAATAGTTTAGGGCTGTTATTTGTATCAGTCAACATTCAGCGCTTTCACTAAGATATGTATGCACAAATAGAGGAAACTAGCAAGTTGTTTAGGGGTGTGCAAGATCTCGAAACTCTCGACTAGGAACAAGAAATAACTCAATATCGTCTCGATCTCGTTGTCAAGAATAAAATTCATTTCTCGCTTATATTTTTCTCGATTCTGCCATAAATTTCTCGATACATTTTAAAAATCTCGAGTTTTATTTTAAGTCTTTTTATAAAACTTAAAATGTTACATTAGAATGAAAAGAAGATAAACAAAACATTTCCAAACATCTTAACACAAGGAAGTGATTAGGATATCACAATATCTTATTTAAATTACTTGATACTGACGAGAAATAACTTATCATAGTAGAGATTGAGTTTTATATAACCTTGGTTTTTAGTAAAATGAATAATGGCAGTTAATTACTTAACTAATAAACGGTATCAGGAAACTGACACATACTTTCTCCCTCATTATAGGAACTTAATTTTTTATTTTTAAGAGTAATTTTCCCATAAAAATCCATAAAATAACGGAAAAACCAACTTTTCTCAAAAACGGCTCGAACGATTTTGATTAAAATTTCATAGTTCATAGTACTATAAGTCCCTAATAAACTATAAAATTTTAATCAAAATCGTTAGAGCCGTTTTTGAGAAAAGTTGATTTTTCCGTTATTTTAAGAGTTTTTATGGGAAAATTACCCTTAAAAATAAAAAATTCACAAAAAGGAAAAAAACGCCTGGAGATACCGTGGATTAGTACCTCCATACCAAATTACATCAAAATCGGACGACTGGTTTAGGCTCTAGGTCTGATAACATCCACACAGACACACATACAGACACACACACAGACATCACTCCGAAAACCACTTTTTTAGGTTCAGGGGGACCCAAAACGGATATTTCCACCAAAAACTCAAACTCGAAAATTTTGACGAATACAATACTTTCTCCATATACTATGGTATAAGGGGAGAAAGTAAAAATAAATATAATTATATAAAAATTAATATTTTGCATATGTAGT
>JAGFPH010005596.1:0-11759 GCA_018207615.1 Philaenus spumarius
TTACATTTGCTAATTATTGGAATGTCTAGTCAGCATCTAGCTAGCGTGTCGAAAACAATGTAAGGAAATGTTGATCAGTTAATGTTCAGAATGCTGGTTCACGTCTTTGTTGTGCCTTTAAAGATAAAATATATTTTACTTAAGCGACATGTTTTAGGGGAGTTGATTTTAGGAGATTTAAGCTATCCAGTGAATGAGTTAGAAGTATTAAACTACAAAATTCGAGGAACAGTTTTAAGTATAATCGTGCTAATAAACAATGTAAAACATAAAATCTGTATCGGAAGTTTTGATGTAAGAGTGAAGTGGGAAATTGTAATAATGTTTCCATACCGTCGGGAAAACGAATGGAAGTTATATATTGCAACAAATTATGATGGAGGTATAGAGAGAGTAACAGCTTTAAGTTTCGTTCGTCACGGGCATTTAATAAGAAGACTTCTACATGGGGACGAACAAGTAAGGACCGACGACAGCGATGATGATGGCTACGCATCAGGAGGACTAGGGGACCGATACGGACGTAGTGATGACGAAGAAGAAGAATATGATGCTGAAAGACTATTGGAAATTATGTGAATTGTGTATGTATTCGTTATGTTATGTTATATGTAGTGAATTCGTTAAATATAAATTAGTAATTTTAAATAAAGTGTTAATAATTATTTCTTAACTGGTTTTACCTTTTTGAAACACTTAGTTATATTTTGGTCGGTTATGTAATTACGTATATCATACGCATGGGGTGCGGCATATTTATAGAATAAGTGCGAATAAACAGTAACTAAACATTTGTATTTTGTTTGTTCTTTGAGTTATTGTGTATAAGGGTTGTAAGCATTTTCAGCCAATTTAATAGATTTATAGATTAGTTTAAAATATATATATATAAATTTTATTTGACTGCTGTACAAAGTTGCTATACATTTTTATTTTGGTTGAGATAAAGCGTTTACATAAACCAATAGTCTTATAGGTTATAATGAAACTTCTGGTTCAGAAGTATTAAGTGCTTGTTGGTTACTTACAATGTATCACATCTAACGTAAATGGAATTAGTATAACTAGTGGAGATGGCAATGCTTCGCTATTGCTTGGTTTACCTAACCTAAAATTATATTCAGTTTTTGATCCAAATCAGTTGTTGATCAAAATCAGCTGTTGATCAAAATCAGCTGTTTTAAGCTTTTCATACGAACAGCTGTTTTTTGTGCCCCTGATAAAATCAAAAGAAATCTTTCTTCTTCTTCCTTAAGATTGACCTTCCATAAGAATAACATGGGAACTTTAAAAGCCACTGGGGCAGAGCCCAAGGGACTTATTCAAAAATGTAAGGCCAGTTTGCAAATCTACGCGACACGCTCTTTCCAATGAGACGTCAATGGATAAAATCGGTTAAGAAATGGCGGAGGAGTTCAACCGACAAAGTTTCATGTAGCGTATTAATTATATAGATATATTTTAATTGTAGTCAATATTAACCTCTTACGTACGATTTGTTTTATTTTAGATTATCGTTTTACTTCTAGTTCAGAACTATAGGTTGAAATAAAATGCAATTTTGGTCTTACATAAAAATAACAACTATTACTTTTCTTAATTACCCGTAAATATCTTAACTAAACATAGCATTTATTGTATGTCTGTAAATGCATTAACAATATTCGACCATCACTCATTCAGGCTAGATCAGACAGTTAATCTGTTTGATTCTATTTGACTTTTGCAGTGTGTAGTCAATTGCTAATACCGTTCTCTATAAGGTTCTTATCAACGGTAACTTATAGCTTATTAACCTATTATTCTTTCAGTCTAATCTGACACTTAAAAACCTGTGTAGATCAAGCAGCGCTAAATTGTACAACAGATTTTTATAACTTATTTTTAGAAGAGACTAGTCGGTACTGTTCTCTATAAGGTTCTTATCAACAGTACCTTATAGCTTACCAACCTATTATTAGTTCAGTCTAACCTAGACATTTAACCTGTGCAGATTGACCGAACTGTGGAGAACTACAAGATCCTCAAAGATTAAGGTCTGTGTCAAGCGTGGATACGTTACATTTCCCCATAAAATTTGCCTGAGTAGTCATAAAGATTCTTTAATATACTGGGTTATATGTGAAATAGACCACGAGTTTTGATTAGGACAGAGGCACTTAGACTGTTAGAAGTAGCGGTATCCTGTCGCATATGTTTCAGTTTTAAGAACTTTCTTATGGTATAAGATAAGTGAGGTTATAGTTTGATTTTATTCAATATAGAACGTGGCGGAAACGCTATGGTATTGCGACATAGACGTTACGAGAACGTTACGAGAGCGTAAGAGAGACCGTTCAAGTCAGCAGCGCATCTAAGATGTAGTCCCATAAGAGCCCACTCCCTGTAACTTCACCCATACAAAGATCATTTGATTTCCTTATAATATTCCTTCTGTCAAAAGTCTCTAATATTTGAATTTTTGCTTAAGTTAGTTAACAATCCTAGACTGGTTATCTAGGTTAATATTTGTTGTCGGGGTTAGGTTAGTTAACCACATATGCTATTCATTTGGGCATAGGCTTCTAACCAAATACGCAAATTATTAGATAATATGATTTACTTACACACTATAATACATTTTCGAACAACCTCTATATATATAGGAGTTAATATAATTTCCTTTTACTATATACGCTTTATCATACATTATATTGACTATGCGACGTAAATTCCTTTCGAATACCGAAGTCAAAAACACACACACACACACACACACACACGCAACTATAGGCTAGCATATATTATTCTTTTAATAATACGCTATATAGTTAGTTTGAATGCAATACTGCACTAAATATTGCCATTGAACACCCTGTATATAACAATTAAGTGTTACACACGCACACGCCTATATCTAATAACTTAATATTCGGTGTATAGATTGGGTTAACGTGCATAGGTTTATTGTGTAGGTTAGGTTACATAGGCCTTTGCTAATAAGTAATGTTCGCTATTTAGGTTAATAATTAACAACCTGCATCTACTAAGTTTTGTTGTTTGGGTTTGGTTGGTTAATAACCTAGGCTCCTAGGTTAGCCTAAGTCTAATAACTTAATATTCGGTGTTTAGATTGGATTAGTCAATATCCTAGGATAGCCCAATCATAGGTTACAGTAGGCCTTTGCTAATAAGAAATGTTCGCTATTTAGGTTAATTAACAACCTGCAGTTCTAAGTTAATATTCGTTGTTTGGGTTTGGTTAGTTAATATCCTGGGCTCCTAGGTTAGCGTAAGTCTAATAACTTAATATTATTTGTAGGTTTGTTGTGTAGGTTAGGTTACATAGACATTTGCTAATACGTAATGCTCGCTATTTAGATTAGGTTAATTAAAACCTACATCTTACAAATTTTTTATTGTTTTTGTTTGGATAGTTAATGACCTAGACTCCTAGGCTGGCTTTAGTTTAATAACTTAATATTTGGGGTTTAGATTGGGTTAACGTGATAGGCTAGTTAACAACATAGGTCGACTAGGTTGGATAGCAACAAACCAGATTGCTTAAAATTACGTCTTAGGTTAGGTAACGACTTATTTTTTCGCTATTAAATAATATAACCTATTTAAGTTAGACTAATTAACAACCTGCATCTGGTCAACTTAGTTAATATATTTATTTGTTATTTCTGTTTGGCTAGTTAATAACCTAATATTCGGTGTTTAGGTTGGGTTGGTTAATAACCTATAATAGCCCAGGTTACTTAACAACATAGGCCTTTGGCTAGTAAGTAATGTTCGCTATTTAGGTTAATAATTAACAACCTGCATCTACTATGTTTTGTTGTTTTTGATTGGTTAGTTAGTAGGACTCCTAGGATAGACCAAGTATTTTTCCTGTACACTACAACAGTTATATAATTTATTTTACATTATATTACCGTCGAAAGTCGGATCAAGATGGTGTTGTCATCTGAGGTTAAGTTAGGTTATTTAGATGGCGTTGGTGAGAATGGTAGGTTACGTCATCATATAGTTCGTCTAGGTTCGGTTTATATCATTTTATTATACACCATAACAGTTATATAAATACATTAAATTACGAGAGTTCGATCGGTTAGGTTGGGCAAAGTTCGGTTTATATATAATTTTAGAAACAGTTATATGATATAGTTTACATTACGAGAGTTCGTTCGGATTATATAATTTTCTGCGCATGTGCAGATTGTGCAACATTACAGTGACACTAGTTTCTTGTATATTTAGTTTTTTATCCGAATATTATGGAAACATTTTAATAATGCGTTACTATATTGCATAAAATGCTTACAATTTTAGAATATCCTCCAAATAAAGTGTTAACGTCCAACTTTTTTACGCCTGTACGTATTTTACCGATCACGCAGGCTCATGCAACAATCTGTATTTTGCAAGTCCGGGTTTTAGTGCGGGTACGATCGGTAGAAACAGTTATATAATGTATTTTACAATATATTACAAGGGCGTAGCGAAGCCTTACGCTCGGTTGGACTCGTGTAAGATCGGTAGAAACAGTTATATATAATACATTTTACATTATATTACAAAGGCACAGCGAAGCCTTACGTTCGGTTGGACTCGGGTAAATTCGGGATATAACATGTCCCTTAACCTTATCTCTAAACGTAAAACTAGTGAAACCGATAGTTTATACATAAGTCACTTAAAGTTGAAATTCTTGGATCAATCGAACCTTTAGAATGGCTGTTATATGAGTGTATTGTGAATCATTTAAAAGAAAACACTGTGCCTTTTCTACACGTTAACCTTAACGATATAATACTTCTAATAACAATATCACACCCTCAGAGTACTTTAGGACCGATCGTTCGTGAGATATAACAAAGTTGTGTCATTCCTTTGGTTACAATTTTAACGGATATACTTATATACTCGACTAAAACATTCTAAACCATCAGAGACGGCGTAGCTAAATCGGTTACGTCAAAATAAATTGAACGATCCTGAAATGAAGAATCAATAATCTATACTTTGCTTAATTTACCCTCAGACATTATATTTTAAACCGACGGTAGCGCGTTCTGGTAGAGAATCCTCTGTCCGATGGTAGCGCGTTCTGGTAGAGAATCTTCGAACTATCTGGCAGCGCTTTCTGGTAGAGGATCAACGGCCTGTAACTATAACATTTAAATTTCCTTAAAGTGCTCTTCGGTCGGATTCGGGGACGATCGGTGGAAACAGTTATATAATGTGTTTTACCTTATATCACAGGGTTTAAGTTCGGTCAAGTCCGGGATTTAGTTATATAATGTATTTTCCATTATATAACACGGGTTTAAGTTCGGGTTTAAGTTCGGTCAGACTCGTGTAGTATCGGTAGAAACAGTTATATAATGTATTTTACATTATATTACAATTACACTGTACAAGTATCATACAAGGTCAACGACGAATGTTAAACTTAAATCTCCTTAAAGTGCCCTTCGATCGGATTCGGTAATGTTCGGGGTAATATAATGTGTTTAACATTAGGGAGGGCCTTACGTTCAGTCGGACACGGGTTTTAGTTATATAATGTGTTTTACATTATATTACAATGGTACAGCGAAGCCTTACGTTCGGTTGGCCTCTGGTAAGAAACAGTTATATAATGTATTTTACATTATATTACAAGAATCAATAATCTATACTTTGCTTAATTTACCCTCAGACATTTTATTTTAAACCGACTTCAGCGCTTTCTGGTATGGAATCCTCTATTAACCTGTCCGACGGTAGCGCGTTCTGGTAGAGAATCTTCAAACTATAGCGCTTTCTGGTAGAGGATCAACGGTCTGTAACTATAAGATTTAAATCTCTGCTCTTCGGTCGGATTCGGGGACGATCGGTAGAAACAGTCATATAATGTATATCGCACTATATCGCAAATAAACTATAACACCTTAATGATCGATGACGAAAGTTAAACTTATTGACGAATGTTTAACTTAAATCTCCTTAAAGTGCCCTTCGGTCGGATTCGGTAATGTTCGGCGTTGGGCCTTCGGTCGGACATTGGTTATATAATGTGTTTTACCTTATATCACACAAAGCTCGGTCGAATCCGGTTAGGAACGTTTACAAAATGTGACGTCACTTCCGGCGCCCAAGTGCCCCAGTCTCTACTTAGGCTAACGCAAGTAAAGTTAGTCTACCTTGTTTTAGTAAGCTCCAGCTGCTTATAGACCATCATAGAAATGTTTCTCCATAAAACAAAACAATATATTATGAAAATATGTTTTACCTTTACGCAGGTTTCTCACCATATTTCCCCTCACCATATTTAGTGGGGGTGGGGGTGGGGTGGGGGTGGGGGCGGGGCCAGGTGGGGGTGGGGCGGGGCCAGGTGGGGGCGGGGGCGGGGCCAGGTGGGGGCGTCACGTGACCTGTGACGTCACTTCCGGCGCCCAAGTGCCTCAGTCTCTACTAGCCTACAATATAAAATGAATAAATCGGAAAAAAATTAATTTAAAAATTGGTTTTTCAAATTGAATTAAAAATATCAAAATTTTTAGGACATAATTTTGAAAAATACGTATTAAAATTTTCAGATCTTTTTGTGTTATGGTTGCTGGCACAAAGGTTCATAAATATATAAAATTTAACATTGTGGAGATAGAACTGGCCGAACACACTTAACACAATTATTAATAACTAAAGAAATACATTACTTAGAAACAATAACAGAAGTGGATAAGCTTAAAATTATTCCCTCTTTGTATGTAAATCGATCAAATATATCCACTAAATCAATAACGTCAATATTGTAGAAAAAATATTTGTATAGTTTTGTGAAATTAATTTTTTAGTGAGAAAATATTTTTAACAATTATATCATCTTAATAAATACATTATTTTTATTTTTACTTAAGACTGAGAGGACATTTTTATTTTCTTAACTAACTTTGTAGCATAAAATACAATCCTTGAGTAAATTATTAAATTCCTTTTGGCACTGGAAGGGTATAATAGTAATTTCCTGTTGGCTGTTACGTCTTAAAATATTTAATGTAAAGTAGTCGCAATGATGTTTATTTAATGAAGAAGTAACTAAGCTATGTAAATAATACATAGTTAATTTGTTGTAGTAAATATAAGACAATCCGCTAAAACTTGGAAATATTTCAGTCCAAGAATATAAGTTTGCTTCTGCATTTGCTTAACATTCTTTGCAAATTATAATTTCAGTTGATCATAATCGTATTATAAAAGCGAGATCCAAGCAACTATTTTCAAAACATCAAATACAAAAAAGAAACACACATTCATAATAATTGTATAAGTTTATATTTACCTTATGTTTTAAATTCATATTTAGTAATTCACATCCTAAAATAATTATAGAATTCATTATTTACATATCTACAAGAATGATGTACGATATGTAAAACATTTACCAATGCACAATAACTTTTATTTTATCAGAATTTCTTTTAAATCACCACATTTTTGTTCAGAATAGAACCTCTTGTAGTGCCCTTGTAGGTAGAGACTATATTTGTTTAAAGTAATTTCTACTTCTCAATGTTTTTTCTGACTATCCAACTAGGTACTTTTCACCACAATGTAGGTGCTTTTCACAACCTTGTGATTGTCTTGCTCTAGTTCTGACAACAAATATAGTGGTATGCATCAGAAACTCATATTAGTGGTTATTATATAGTGGTTAATCAAATCATCCAGGTTGAGGCGTTTGTCTACTTGGGTAAGTGACATATTTTCAAATATTAGACTTACCGTCTTCAATATAACACTTGTTCGTCGTTTAGAACGACGGCCGTTTCGCTTATTCAACCATTATCAAGTTCACTCGGTTTCCCTTGGTCAATTTTGAACACTTGAATAAATAAAGACGAAAACACTCAATACAAAACATTTACACGCACACACGAGTTAAAATTGTTCCTGAATTACATCATCAATGAACCGTACCGCGCGGTGTCTTAAACATTACCCTTAAATGTTTGACACCGCGCGGTACGTTTCAGAGTTTACGCTCATTTTTGCAGACATAAGACCAAGCGCATTCGATTCCTGGTATCAAAAACTCCTATATGCAAATTTTCATCAAAATCGTTAGAGCCGTTAGCGAGATCCCCGAAATCTACACATACAACCCAAAACTACCCCTAAAAATATGAATATCAAAATTAAATTTCTTTAGTTTCATGGAAGGGGGAGAATGTTGCTGATCATAATATTTGATGAAAAAAACATAATTAAATCTAGTACACTAATAACATTTTAGTTTTGAAGGAATAATGCAGATTCAATATAACATTTTCGGCTTGGTATGGGGTTTCATAATCTTCTACAGAATTCAAAAAAAATTCTACAGAGCTTTAATAAATTCAGTAATTAGTAAATAATAAATCATTACTAGAGGGTTACAAATTTAGTAATTAGTAAATAATAAATCAACACCCGTAGTTAGAGAATGAGGGTTTCAGAAGAGAGTAACATTTATTTAGTGATATTTACAAATTATTCATAAATTCCTAACATTCACAACACATTTACCTTATTTCGATTGTATTTATGGAACTAAACATTTATGGTATTGTTAACTTTCAATAATTAGTTTGCTGACAAAACGTAAAACGCAGAGTAGTTTTGTATTGACAGATTTTTATTGAGTGTTTAACTGTTTGTTTTAAATTACACTTAACAATATTGACCATGAAATATATTTATATGGCACTGTACGCTATTTATGGAATAAGATATATTTTTTATTTCTTGGTGTTTAATATAACGTAAGGAATTAATACTTTAGACAAGATAAATTATTCTGTACAAATGAATTTTATTTCCCAAAACTATAGTAAAAGTGGAAAAGAGAAAATAAGCTTAAAATCCTTCTGAAAAAACTACAAACATAAATCCTAACTGACGGAAAGGACATGTTGTTAGGGATCCAATTTGGTTTAATGCAGTTGAAGGCACTAAGCCAGCTGTATTAGCATAATCCCATGGCGTCTTTCCATTCGGCATTCTTGATAAATTTGGTAAATATGTACGGTCACTTTCAGACTTGTTATCGTAATGCTAAGAACAAAACAAATATGTATAAGTTAAAGTAACGAGTAGTTTACTAATATAACATATACAATTATAAATTTACACAATATAGAACAACATACTCTTAAAAAACTAAAATGTTAATTTTAACCCAAGGTACAACAATCAACTCTACGTTTAAACATGTTTTCTAAACAATGAACAAATTTCACGAAAATGTTTACATAAAAAAAGGAAAATTTAATTGTTAATCTAGTTTACTGTTGTACATGACACGCAAAACTTTATGTTATACAGATTAACTTGAACTTACTTTTAAATAAAAAAAAATAATCACATCACTGTATATGACGAATTTATTCAATTAAAAATAAACATGTAATTCTTGCTGTGAGTATTAAGTCATTTACAAGAACTATTACAAGTAAGAGTCAACTTTTGTACTTGTGGGGGGGGGGGGGATATAAAAAGTTTATTACAAAAACATCTAGATTAAGGGTAAAATTTTATAATTGGGGGGGGGGGGGCAACAGCAAACAAATAATAAATCTAAATTAACAGAATGAGCTTTAATTTGTATTATTAGTGATTTCCACAAGAAATATGAGCTGGTATATAATACTTCATGACTATTACCTAGAGTGATATTTTCCGGTGTGCGTATCATTTTCACGGAAATTCCATTAAGCACCAGAAAAGCATTTAGCAAAGACTTAAGAAACGAAAATTTTCATCGTGATAAAAAAATACTCAAGCAAAATAAAAACTAGAACATTTATCATAATATAAACTTTTAATTGTACATTTTTTATTTTATTAGGACTACACACAAAATTATCTCAACAAACATAAATAAGTTACACATTTTGTTGGACAAATGAATTACAGAATGAAACTTTTTTGGGGATTTATATAACAAAATAAATATAAAAGATTATTCTATGCATTTAGTTTTTTACACGACCTTATGGCAAGACTGACGTCGCTAAAATCGATCAAAACATTAAATACGATCGAAATATTCTTCTTAGACTTGGGGTACGATATAAATCATCATAAATCGACATGGTATCCTTTGGTAAAATAATTGTTATCTAAAATGTACAACATAATTTTTTTCTTAAATAAAACAAAAATAAATCAGATGTTTTCACATACTTACGCATATAACAAAAACTCAGTTTGTTTACTACAAGTACATCGTAATTTTGTTTAGTATGGTAGTATACTTTCTACTGTAACACACAACTCACAATATGGTTTTTACTGTACTTCAGGTATTCTCGTTTTAGATCGCCATTTTAAAAAATAGTATATTTTAAAATTATTATATTTAAAAGTATATGTAGATATTATTGCTATATAAACCTACTAATTTGACATTGTAAGAAATTCTAGAATTTATGATAAAACAAATAAAGTAATGGATGGTTTGACCTTAATGATAGTGTTAAAATATATATATCCTTGAGTATTATACAGGGTAACATTTTGTTATAAACCACGTGTATTTAATGTGTTTTGCTACCACCATCTTGGATCTTTAAATATTTTAAAATTTGTTTCAAAAATCTCTACTCGTTCAATAAAAACTGTAATTGTTTTACTATGCGTGCTTTTTTCTACACGTTTAGCACCATTTTCAGAAACTACATAACATTTCTATCAATGTACGATGTAATATAATGCGCACGGTACGGTACGATTAATAATATAATTCTATAAAATATAATATAATTTAATACAATAAGATACGGTACGGTGCTATACATTACGACAAGGTACTATATAATAGAATGATATGGTATAATACGATACGATACTTTACGGTGCGATACGGTCCGATATGCAGTATGTTACGATGATGTACGGTAGGATACGTTATTGTACGATACGATACTATTCGGACGGTATGGTACGGTACTGTACTGTACGATACGACACGATGTTATATGATGCAATACGTAACGATACGATACTATCGTATAATCCTTGTTGAGAAAAAAACACACTTATTTCCTTAACATATATTGTGTAAATGTGGTGTTCTGTGATCAAGTCGACAATATGTGGTGTATGGTTACTCGACACCAGTTATATAAGAAAATAACTGTGTTTTGTTTTAGTTTTCCAACATAGCAGGTAACTCAAATCTCTACAATAATAATGGTAATTCTAATTCATATGAGATTTGTTCAACCTATACATCAAGTTAAAAACGTTTTGCAATAATGACATTTACAAATAATGGGCCAAAAGCGTAAGTAAAATGTTTCATAAGGGATTAATAAATTATCACGCCACCAATAAATGTCAAGTGATTTTCAAATTTCCTCTCCTCGACATTTAAATGTTAGGTCGTAAATAATTGTATATCGAGGCTCTGTGAAATGTGAATGAGGTTATTTTGTGTTTCTACATTGGCTTTACGAAATCGTAAACATTTGCAAAGTTGAATAAACAATGCCTTATTTAAGGCTTATCGTATAAATTTGTTCTGCACTTTGTAAAACTACAACTTTGGTATTTGAATTTGGAAAATATTTAGGAACTTTATAGGCTATACATAACTATATTTTTTAGATAACTTTTGTTTTACCTAAATAAATAAATAGTTTGTATTATTCAAATGCACAATAATGTAAATTACTTTCAAGTAAAAAATGACGTAGACTACAACCAATTAAAAAATATAACTTTGTATTAATTATTAGCTTACT
>JAGFPH010005596.1:11859-22336 GCA_018207615.1 Philaenus spumarius
CTACAACCAATTAAAAAATATAACTTTGTATTAATTATTAGCTTACTTCAGTTATTTTTAAACTGTATGTAATAAAATGAGTGTGTAAAATTCAATTAATTTCTAAAATAATGTACCGTATAAATTGATTTTCAATCGTGACACAAAAAGTCAGGAATCATTAAACTAAAGAAACGTCTAGCTATAAAATCACAATAAATAGTTTTATTTTAAATTATTCACGAAATATTACGCTCCCCCTCAAATTCATATTTGTCTTTTATTTTTGTTTTTATTTCCTTTTTTATTTTATTATTTATATTATTAAATAAACGGTATCAGTTAACTGACACAAACTTTCTCCCAACTTACTGTAGTCAAAATAATATTGTTTTTAATCATTTTATTTACTACTTTTTAGAACAAAACAAAAAAATAATATTCTACCTACGTCAATCGTATAAAAAAGTTATTGTCCCAGGCGGGATTCGATCGCGCGACCTTTGAATTATTGGCCGTCCTCGCTACCGTTGTGCTACCCCGTGCGGCCGTCGCCGTGATGCTAGATTGACAACATAAATTTGTTTATTTTTTAACATTTCCCCATAATTATGAAACGCCGAAGTTTTAATAAAAGCGGGTGGTGTCATTTTGTTTGGCATCTTAAGCACTATAAATACTGAAAATTTGATCAAAATCGTTAGAGCCGTTTTTGAGAAATTTGCATTTTTGTCGTTTTTTATTGGTTTTTTGGGGTAAATTACCCTTAAAAATTAAAAATTCCAAAAAATGAAAAAAACGCCTGGAGATATTAGGGTTTAGTACCTACATACCAAATTTCATGAAAATCGGACCAATAGTGTCCCCTCTGGTCGTGTATACATACTGACACACTGACAGACAGACACCACGTTAAAAACACTTTTTTGGGTTCAGGGAGCACCAAAATAAAAAATTCCACTAAACATATTTTTGGGTTCAGGGAGCACCAACACAGATAATTGCACTAAACAATTTTTTGGGGTTCTGGGAGCACCAAAACAGATAATTCAACTGAAAATTCAAATTCGAACATTTTTACGAAAACAATACTTTCTCCATATACTACGTATAGGGTGGAGAAAGTAAAAATAAACTGTTGTCTAGGCCCGACCAAAAGTAATTTAATACAAAACGATTAACTCTCAAAATAATCAATGTAGTAATAATTTAACCAATTCTGATAGTGCACTTATAATTAATAGCGAATTTTCTGATTTTTGAGAATAATAGTAATTATTGCCATTCTATAGTGCAGAATAAATATAGGCTACACTATAGAAATATTAGCATTATTTTACATAGTAGTATATTATTTCCTTTGCTTTAAAATATTATACGAAACATTAAATCTCTTTTCGTCGGCCTACCTATTACTTACCTATCAAACACACTGCATTATTTTCCCCAAAACAAACGCTGTTTACCTTTCGGCAAAATATATTACAATATTCAATGTATTCTGAATGTTGTTGCCTTGCCTGCAGCTCCATCCATGTTAACGACACACTGCTAATAATTTGTTGTTATGGATGTTTTTTTATTTTTTTATATACAACTTAATACAAACTCAATCATTCAGAGAAATTAAATTTTCCGAACATCGTATTTTATTTGTTTCCCTAATTTTGATTTGATTGAATATAAATTGCATTACTTTATTATTAGCGAATTTCCAGAGGAAAGAAAAGCTATGCATTGACCCTTATGGTGAAACCTAAGGACTGGAGTATTAAATGAGAACCGATCATGGTCCCCAAAACACATTTTGCAGTGTCATTAAAAATTACATATTGCGACAGTTAATTAGCAAGGCTAATTAGCAGTTAATTAAAGCTAATTAAGCTAATAAATTAAAATTTTGAAAGAAAGTATCCGAATCGACAAATCAAGATAAAATTAAATTAAAGAATAAGTATTTAAAGAAAATTGCATATTTTAAAAGTTATTAATAAAATTAGAAAAGTTTGTATAAAAGAATCAATGGTAATATTCTGGCAGGCAGCAGAGATCTGAAAAATGTTAAGTTAAATTGACAAGATAGAACGGGAAAATTCTTGTCTTACATTTCAAGAGTTTGTCCGCCTCTTTCTGTTGCCAGGGTCACAAGAACCAATGATACATTTTATAATTGAACATTTTTTAATACATTTTAGTTAGGTAGATTTTTTTTTGGGGGGGGGGGGGTTAAAGGCGAAAAACCTGGGTGGTTATCATCGCCTGTAAGTTAGGTAGAAGGAGGAGAAAAACCAATGAAAAAGTATTAAAAGAAATTCAGTGGAGTCATCAGTTCAAAAATTACAGAAAAAAGTAAGACCAAAAACAAACTTTTAAGTTTTAAATAAAATTAAAAACCCAAATAGGCCTAATAGAAAAATAAAAGGAGAGAATAATAATCAACTTAAGTAAATAATAAAATAATAATAATAATAATTAAATGGGGAAAAGGGGGAAAAAGTAATTCTTAGAACAAAAAAGGAATATAACTTTAAAAATAAAAAGGAAATTCAAATAAAAGAAAATAGGGGAGAATAACTATACTAATAAAGAACAATTATGAAGGGTATTCAATAAAAGGTAGTTATTAAAATCGGAGAAATTAAATAAATAAAAGGGAGAAATTTCAAATCAACTAAAAGGGGAAATAAGTATAAAAATCTATTTTAAAATATGTAACATGTTAAAAAATAGTTAACGGTATTGTAATATCACTTGAGATGTGAGAAAAGTTCAAAGGCGGGGGGGGGGGGGGCCAAAAATAAAATATAGTTAATGAAAAGTTAGGTTTCAGAAAACAGATATCTGGAGAACCAACACAGCTACCAAATAACTGAAGTCAGTTTTGTTCGTTTGGGAACAATCTGAAGAAGATAGAAGAAAATTTAAAATTAAATAAATTCCAGGAAAATAAATTTCAAAATTTAACAAAAACTTTCGGAGCGGATAACATGGTGAATAATGGTAGTACGACTTCAATTCAAAGAGCTACTTGAGCAGAAGGTCACGAACAATATGAGACCACCAAATCCAAATTTGGGCCAAGGAGGAAAGAGTTATGGTAAGTTTACCGTAACGGAAAATCGAAAATTATGTAAAACAGTAATAGGTTTTTAGTCTAAGGTAATTTTATAACTAAAAAATCTACCCGTTTCTCGAACGTTTCTAAAGAAAAATTATTATGATTTTCAACTAGGTTTATCGAGTAATCTAATTTTGACTATTAATATAGCCTTACGCAAATTTTATTTGTATTTGTAAAATATTTAGTATGATAATTAATACTAGTTCATTAATAATATAATCTGAGTGAAGGTCAAACTTTCACAATACAGTAAAGGAAGAATACATTTATTATAAATAATTGAATTAAATTTATGAATCTAGGATTGTATTGTGTTAAAAATAACCTACTGTATCAAAGTAGTTGTTAAATAGTTTAAAGTAAAACTTTGTAATTTGCACCAAATGCTTTGTAATGTTCTCATGTTTTTTTGTAATACAAATTTATTATATAATTGATTTGTTTTACAAATTGATCTTTCGCGTTTTCACGGACATTTGGTATGTTTTATTTTAAATTACTAAAAACTTAATAAGCTTCGCACACATGACGTTAAAAACTGATCTTCCAATTTTATAGTTCTGAAACAGAAAATTTTTTCGACAAATATAATATTCTTCGAAGTAGATTTCTCATTACAAACAAACACAAAGTGAACAAATATACAATTTAACTACCTTTCTCGAAGAAACAAATCACTTCGCGTTCTCAGGTGACGTAAGTCGTAGATATTATAAGATTCATGTTTCTTTAGTATCCAAGTCAACGTAGTATAATTAAGCTTAATTACTTACCTTATTTCCGTCAAGTGACTTCTTCTCTTTTTTATATGACGCGTTTCGGAGATTTACTATGTTGTCCTTGGACCACCATTTTCATACGGGATACATCCCACGCGTTTTTTTTAATATGTGCTCAGTGTTTGTACGATGTACGATATGTCAACAGTGTTTGTAATGTTTGACGACCTCACAAGAGTGATAAGTGCCTGATGATGGAGTAAATCTCCGAAACGCGTCATACAAAAAAGAGAAGAAGTCACGTGACGGAAATAAAGTAAGTAATTAAGATTTATACTAACGACCGTTGGTTCTTGGTGAAATTCCATTATAAATAAATAAATGAAAACTTTTTGTAATGTTTCACAAATCTTTATTGAGCCGTGCCGACCTAGGTTTCGCCAGCTACGGCATTATCGAAGGCAACTTAAAGACTAAAGGAACAAGAAAAAATCCAACACATAGCAGTTGGGTACAATGAAAGGGTTACAATGAAAGGGTGAATTTATAGTAGATTGCACACCTCATCCTAAAGAATAGCGTGGTTTTTGGCTATTATACTCAGCAAGTTTAGAACGGTTAACTTCGCCCGTCGTTATGCATTTTGTAAGCTCCGTGGAACGTTTTTTTAAATGGAAGATATAAGTTTGGACCTCTTGCTATCCAAATCCATATTTTTAGGTCTCAATTTACTCAAACAATTTTAAATTTATATTAAAATTTTTAAACCTGTGTCCTAAACAAAAACTTTGAATCTTCTAATGTTCTCCGAAATTACTTTTGCAATGGAATCTTGTCGGTAGTTAATGGGTTTTCACGAATTTTTTCCTACTATATAATTGTTTGCTTTTTAAAACCTATGTTAGTGATACATTGGGCATAGTCATCTATATATATAAAAGCCATATACCCCTCACTCACTGACTCATCACGATTTCTCAAAAACTACTGAACGGATTGGAACGAAATTTGGTATGTAACTTCCTCTAGGGAAAAGAGAGCTCGCTAAGAAAGGTTTTAAAAAAATTCGAAATTTTAGGGGGACTTGGGGGTCAAAGTTACTAAATCACGATTTCTCCCAAACTATTAAACGGATTGGAATGAAATTTGGAATGTAGCTTCCTCTAGGGCCATAATTAGGTGCTCGCTAAGAAAAGTTTTCAAATAATTCGAAATTTAGGGGGGTTTGGGGAGGGTCAAACTTACTAAAAATCCCCATAAGAAATACTTAGTGTAATATATTTATTGACATATTTTTTTGTTAATATACATTTAACTTTGATTTGTCTATCCGTGCAAAGCCGGATGGGGCTGCTAGTTGTTTAATACATCTTTATTGATTTGCTGCATCTCTTGTTTCAAATACATCTTATTAATGTAAACTGTATTATCTCTAGTAAACTATCTCTAGGTTTCCTTTGAAGTAATTTGTTTCAGTAAACGTAAAGGTTGCAATGCTACCACCCACGTTGTAACTCTTTTACTCCTTAAAGCGGGATATATAGCCCCTTACGTCTGGGAACAAAACCACCTGTTGTCGATCAATTTGTATAAAGACTAAATGTAGGATCCAAATGCTTTATTTGCTTTGTTATTTTGTCTCAAACTATAAAATCATAACTCTCAAAGTTTTAAATAAGAGAGCGACAAACCATCTTGTTAATAGGTAAATTTATCTTTTAAACAAATTTTAATGGAGTGGCGACTTACTAACAGATGTTTATCAAATGATATTTTATTGGATACACATTTCGGGATGTAGATGTTTCAAACCATAACTATAGCAACAAAGAATAATAATGCATTTGAAAAAAGCACGAACAAAATAAAATAGTTTGATTGACCATACAAATTATTCGCAATTAATAATACAATATTTAATTAGAATATTACTAACTCAACGACACACGGTAGCTGTTCTTTGTTTTCTATGTAAACAAATACCATTACAGGTAAGATACATTCAGAAGAAATGTGTTTACATCAAAAGTGTTAAACAGTAGGTTTACAAATTGTTTCTCACCTTGAGAGTATATTTACCAGTTAATTTGTGATTACCTTAGACGGTATATTATATTCTCGTTCCCCATGATTAATGTATGAAAACTTCAAGAAAAATAAAACCATAATTAACGTGTAAGCTAACAGAACAATTATTTAAACAATATAACACCTTATACAAAAAATAAACTATTATTACACGTTATCGCTACTAAAACATTCAATCGTTTTCCTGATTTTCTGAGATTAAAAAAATCGTCTAAGGTTGGGGGGGGGTCATGACAAATAAGACACCCCCCCCCCCCCTTGTATCCTCTCCTGGTTAAGAGGCAGGTGTACAGTTGCTTTTGGTATATGGTAGGCTAACGTACATCATACACTTGGTAACGCTTTATTTTTCACGAATGAACGCATAATTTAGTTTAAACTCAGACGAACTTAGACGTGGTGTATGTACGAAACACCGATAGTAGACGAACGTTAATATTTGACTTCATATTTTTGTTAAATTTTTAGATTGGCTAACTTTATTTCAGTTGCAACGAAGAAGATTCATATAAAAAACCATTAATTACATATAATAAGCAATTTAGAGTAGTTTATATTTAATTAGATAATAATTACTATATTAGTTTAATCTGGTCTGCTATTCCTACTATTTTTCTTTAGAAGTAACTGAGATAAAGTCTGATACGTACACTATCAACCACAGCTGCTACAAAGTTATGTGAAATGACAAAGACTATTAAAATACGTTGCCTAACAATAAGCAACGTGTGTTTAATCTTAATAAGTGTTTTTAAAAGTCTCGGAGTTTTTTTTTTTTAATTATTGAAAAATCTATAGAAGTTTGAAAGAGTGTTTTTTTTTTTAAGTGTGACGTATAATGTTACCGAAAAGACTCAAGTTACCATGGCTGAATAAAAGGCCAAAACGGCTGTAATGTAAACCAAAATGATAGAAAGGGTAGACCTGAGTAAAAGACTTATATTATAATTTAAAAGCTGTCCAGTAAGGTGTAGAATATATAAAATAATTGGTTAATATAATATGTTATAAAAGAAAAAGGGCAAACATCAATTTTTGAAAGTCGTGACGTTAATATATAACTGGTGCATGTATTTTTTTTTATTTGAAGAATATCCAAGAATCAAATTTGATTTGGTTAAAAATACGAATTACAATTTAATTTAAATGAAAGGGTAACAAAAATAATAATGCATTACAATTATTAATAATTTTATATGCAACGAAAACAGTTTTCAAAGACTATTTGGTGTGACCCAGTATTTATCATTTACTTATTTTTTCATAATAAACTCGGTCAATAAAGACAGTTTTTTTTAACCGTATTATTTTGTATGTAGCTTTGTTACTATGAATTTTATTGTATTACTAATATTTATAAGCTTGGACGAATGCTGATCTTATTAATATTGTATCGTATCATCATATTCTAAGCCATTAAAGAACCCTGTTTCCTAAAACCAACCCTGTGGTATTAACTTCCCAAGAGAGATCTAAATACCTCGTTAGATTTGATGCGACCATCATCGAATACAAACACATACATAATTAGAGACAAACAACAGTCCCCAAAATTTACCTAAAACAATGAAATACTGTAAGATTAATTCCTATACAATCTTAACATAAAGAATCAAACACTTGGAAACTAACAAATATCTAAGTCAGGGGTTGTTCATTAATTGATTATTTTTTAGTGGCTTCGGAAATATGTTTCTTAGGTCTAACCTATTCGTCGTTTAGTTAGTTAAATGTGTTACAACAAATTTATTAATCAAATATGCATTTTTTACACAATTTTGACCATAGATCCAAAAAAGTATATATTTTAGCTGAAAACATTTTGGCTATAGAATGTTATGAAAAAATTGACGCTCATTATTGCTTGGGGCAAAAATCTATAAATACAATAAAATCGTGTCCGTCTGTCTGTATGCGACGGCACCAACTCAAAAGGGCCTGAACGTATAAAGCTGTAGTATCAACCATTAGACGAAGCGTTTCTTCGCGAAGGCTTAGGAGAAATGCGCAAGCAAATTAGTTCAAAAGTTGTGACGTCATTAGGGACCAAAGACGACTATTTCACAATATTTTGTTAACGTTTCTGATTATAACTTTAGTAGCACCTACATTCAATTTCAGATACTCTCAATAGATTCAGCTCTACGAGTTCTTTAAAATTGCCAGAGCCGATTCTGTAGGTTGTATAGTTTAGGAGTTATAACACAAATAGTGTGCGTTAAAAATTTTTTTTTCTATTGACATTTTAAACAGCTTTAGCTTTTCAACAGTAGGTTTTAGAAAAAAATCTGAGACCATCTACTCATTTGAAAATGTAATTCTCTACGACTATTTTTATTTTATATTTTTCTTCGACACGATCTATGTGGTAAAAAAAATTTAGTAACGGAATTTTCGGCCGTTATTTCACGTGGAAAAGTTGCAGGTACAGCTAGTAGAACTTGTATATAAAATACATGTGGACTAAGTATGTATACTGACTAAATATCAGTAACTTGTGATGATTTCAATGTTATCAATCATTTTTTTGTTCATTGTTTCAAATGAAGTCTAATTAAACCAGTTATAATGTACTTACTTTATATACAACGGATATTGATTTTTTTGTAACGTGGTATGAACAAAATTAATAATGAATATTTAGTATTTTTATTAATACGCATACTAAGCATACTTAATACTTCATGACTAAACACAAGTTTATAGAAGTATTTCCTTCGCGGCTGGCTAATAATTAAACAAATTAAAGATTATAATTGTTTGTATAACACCAATAATATTAAACATTTTAGATGAAGTTTGCATATTATTATATATTTTTAGGATTAAACAATGTTTAACAAAAAGTACTTAAAATACTCTTACAAAGTACGTAAGTTTCTGATATAGTTTTCTATTATTTCGATAATCAGTAAACTCTCCACGTTAGTACTTAACGTCTTGTCATAGTTAATAGTACAGTATTTCAATTTTGATAAAACGATACATTTGTATCATTAATTATAATGTATTTGTATCTATATAGAAGCGTACTTGGACTGAAGTGTCAGTTACCTGAATTACAATAACAATATGTTTATCTATTTAATAATTTGCAAAATGTACCTGTAATAACGATTTATCATAACTAGGTACAAGCAAGAGCGGCATTATTGAAACGACTGACTAGGAAAATTGGTTTTATAGCATATGTTAAGTTTTATTACATTAAATTTCTTATGTCAAATGTGCCTTAATTATCCTAATAACATCTTAATGATGATTAATGTATCTTTATTTACTTATATGTGGTTTTAATTACTGCCTGACAATGTCTCTTGACCACTTTTATATTTACGAACGATTTTCATAATTTGCTTAACGTCCTTTTATGTGGCTACAAAAACCTTAAATTCATAATGTAATTGTATTTATAATAATACTAGAGTGCTTCATTCTCAGCTCGCTTCGATTGCCAACCCAAAAGGTGACTCGTTGCGAAGCAATAATAATAATAATTGTACACTATGATATTTTCACGGCAATGATGGTTAATTAAAACAGAAATTTTTACTCTCTCACAATACCATAGTATAGAGAAAGTAAGTCATCGCAAAAAAATCGATGTTGAGATTTTTGTGGAAATATCCGTTTTGTCCAAAAAAAAGGTTTTTACAAAATGTCTGACTGTATGTAATACAAAGCTAGACCGAAAACTATTCGATCAATTTCAAACACATTTGCACCAGACATGTCGAGTAGGCCTTTATAGATGAACGAAAAACGGTTTTGAAAATTTTTTAAAAACAACCCCCTTTTTGGCAAAAAACCCCCAAAAAATCTGTTATTATTTTTTTATAAAAAAAAACGGCTCTAACGATTTTGAAAAAAATTTACTTATTTGTAGCCTTTAGTGTACCTACCATATGCAAAAAACCGCATGTTTCTAAAAACTCTCGTTTAGCTAATAATAATAACTGATTTTTGTTGCTTTTTAGGCCATAAAGGAGGTTGTTTTTCTACATTTTTCAAACATTTTTTCGTGGATCTATACAGGCCTACTTGATGAGTTTGGTGCAAATATGTTCGAAATCGACGGAATAGTTTTCTCTCTAGCTAATAATAATAATATTTATTATTTAATCTCCTACTTTAATCACCTCTCCTACTCCTCCTACAATTATGAAGTCACAGTGAATCTGTTTAATAATTTAAATATGTTTGTGAGAAAGTATGTGCCAGTTCCTGGTACCGTTTATTTATTTTAATATTGAAGAGAGAAAATTATCAAGTTATTAAATATGGATAAAATGTAAAGTAGTATTTCAAACTGGTCAGATAGACCTAGTAAAGAATAAAGTCAGCTTACATTTAATAGTGTTAGGTGTTTGAATTATGGTATAGTAAGCCTTTTTCGTTGTTTGTGTTTGCTATTACCAAACCTAAAAAAACTGTTTGTAAATAAGAATAGTTACCAGATTATTTGGTTCCGTTGTAATACATTTAAATTGCTTTAAAGCTTCTGATCCATACCAGCTGTTTTACTTATAATATGTAACGACAAATGGTTTAATTATAATAATGTAATCAT
>JAGFPH010005596.1:31365-47264 GCA_018207615.1 Philaenus spumarius
TAACTACATTAATGTTCTTTAATTTTTTCCTTGTTGAATTTACAAAACTAAACTAAATCAAGCAGAAGCAATTTTGCCGCTCGCCCGAATCACATTTGCATCAAAGCATATCAAATTATTTACAGTGAAGTTGATTTTAATTAACTATTTTAATTAATTAAAGAGACTACATGGATGTAATCTTTTATTAAAGTCTTACGCGTCTTATTTAAAATTTAACTATACAAAGCATTTCATTTTAAAACATGGTCTACAACAAACAAATTTAATTAAAAGTATACAATACTAGCGTGTCAGCCCCTGCTCGCTTCGCTCACTAGACCATGTGATGACTCGCGGCAAAGTAAATGGTTACAGATTACTGTAATTATTATATACTCTGACATTTACACTGAAATGACAGTTGATTAGGAAAGAGGCACTATGATTATTTTAGGGTGGTGGGAGTGCGGTATCATAGACCCTAACGCTTACGCAATAGATACAGTTATGTGTGTGTTAGACAGGATATTTTATAAATAACAAACACAAATAGTTAGCATTGATTACATTGTACGAGTATTGCCATTCATTACATATTATAGGGCGGAGGTACATTAATGTCTATGAATCCAGTATCTAGAGTCTATGGGGTAAAGGAAAGGAAAATATTATTTATGTATAACTTAGTCCAAGATTTCAGTTGTTATAATTAACTAAAATATGTTTACTTATATATTACGATAAATTGTTAAAAAGTGGTTTTCGTAAAACATTAATAGTTTGGAAATAATAATGTAACCAATACTTAAAGTATATGTAGCTAGAAAACTCCATTTATTTTCAATTATACAAATATTTTAATTGTAGTTATTTAAATTCATAATTATTTGTGACTAAAATTTATTTTTTTTCTAAATGGGGTTTTTTTACTCAGAAGTTTACACTTTCATTTGTTTGACAAGTTTGGATTGGAAACAGTTCAAAAGCCAGCAAGTAATAAAGCAGCCAATCAAAACGTTTTAAACTTTACTCTCTTTTATAAACAGGTTTTTTTTTAAATAAAGACATATTCCTTTATGATTAAAGTAAGAGCAATCTTGTAATTATGATTTTTTTATTGAATATAGGGTGTACTCATATTTGAATAATATATTAGGGTTAATAAGCAATAAATAGGCACTAATACACAACCGATAGTCATACATAAGTTTAATAAGTAGTTTTTAATATGAGTTTATTACTTCACCATGCTTAAAAGTAGTAATAATATGGCAACTACCATAATTCAATGCGATTTAAACATTTTAAAATTATTGGTTTCTCAACAATTTTAATCTGTTTGCTGATTGCTTTAATTAAGTATTTATAAGAAGATTCTGACATTAAAAATCATATTCCAGCTTTAAATCACACAAAGCTGGTTGAATATATAGCCCAAACTCTAAAGTGGTTGGAACACAACTAAAAATGAAAGAAACAAAAACATTGGGTGTTCTTACGACCACAAGTTGGAAGTGATAACTTCTACGGCCGATTTATATTTTTATCAATATTATTATTAGAGGAGAATAAAGATCAACAAATTACACAAGTCAATACATTGTCAAAAAATAATATATCATATTTTGAAATTGCACAATTATAATATAATAATACAATAATAAATACAATAATAATTATAATATAGTAATATTATTATAATTATAATTATAATTATAATATTATTATGTAATAATAATATAATTATAGTAAGTATGTGAAAAATAGTGATCACTATAACGTAGGCAGTATTAATTTAATGACTAATGATTTTGAGTGAGGTATTAGTCACTCTACAGAGAATTCTATGAATAATTCAATATGTAAGGGATAATTATTATAATATTATAATAACGTATTATAATATATATTATGTATCGTATATTCCCTCTCCACGCGCTTACTTGTTTATATATAAACTATTTGCTGACATGACAATGTTCGCTATTGCAATAATATGGTTACCTACAGCAAATGTTACGTCTTAAAGTATTTTAGCTGATTCTGTGTGTATTTTGAGACAGTGTTTTTTTTACCGCTTGCCTATGTGTTTTTACGCGATTTGTATTAGAAAAACGCTTTCGTCTTTTTCCCCTCGTTTTTTGGTATTTGTTCTGGATGCGACTGAACTGCAACAGCTGATGATGTACACTGTTCTGATAGGGTTGGAAGTTGAGAAATTTTGAGACCATCGTCTGAAACCTGAGATTGGGAAGCTGACTGCAATTCTTCCACACTAATATCCATTGAGTTGTCAGGTAAAGGAGGTGTGAATGAGAACATCAAAGTGGCCTCTCGTCAGTAAACCTTAGAATCCCTACTCCCTCAATCGGTTAGCCAAAACTCTCCCACAAAAAAATAACCATCTCTGTATACCTGAAACTCATAAAAAATATTTCGGATGCTGCTTGAATTTCACAGGAGGTTCCAAAAGTTACCGGTTTGCTCATATCCGCGATATATTATTTTTTTGTTGACGAACAACTCTGGTAGTCACTTTAAGCCCCAGTGAATCGTGTCATGTACAATTAAAGCCAAAAAGTTGAAAAGCATTGGCCATCTGGCCTAGAAGAAACTACACTGTGAGGAATAGATACTCCATTAACGTGTATGCCTCTATTGTTGTAATATGAAGCTAAATTTTATATTAAAGAGAGTAATAATAAGTTACAGTAAAATTGAACAATGTAAAATATTACTTTGTCAACATGTACAAAATGTAAAATCAATCTTCTTCTCAAAACTTAAAACGCACAAATATAATAATTATTATTAAAATTACCCCTTATATATTGAATTATTCTTAGAATTCTAAGTAGAGTGCATACACTAATAAATCACTCAAAATCATTAGTCACTAAATAAATAATACTTACGTTATAATGGTAACTATTTTTCGCCTACTTATTATAATATATATAATATATAACATTAATATTATAATAATTATAATAACGTATTATTATGTACTATGTATAGTCTATTCCCTCTCCACGCGCTTACTTGTGTCTACGCAAAATTTTAATTTGCATGAATGGGGTTCCCGAGAAAGAGATCAAATGTTTCAACCCTTAATGTGAAATTGTATGAATAAAGTAAAACCACTTTTGTAATTACGATTATTTATTTCGAAGAGGATGTGCGTTTCGATATATTGTTTGTAATAACTCTACTTTTATAAATATCTACCAATGAAATATTTCTAACATTAGATATCACTCCCCCACGCTTCTTTAGAACAATAAATAATTATTTTGCTAAATATTAAATTCTTATTTTAAACTTATTACAAATTATTTAATTATACTGGACTTCCTGTCGCTGCAGTAGAACAAACTCCTCATACATAAAAATTGTTTTCTTCTTTTTAGTTCGGTTTGCTATTAAATAGTGTTTTTAAACTATCATTTATTTTCTTATTTTTCAGTCTCAAAACGGAATCAAAAGTAGTTTTTGTTTTTTATATCGTGTGTGTGACAGTAGATTTTAAATTAATTATGTTCGTAAAATGTTGGATGTACGAAAAATATTGTATTGTCATCGGTCCTTGACAAGTGTGCAAATTTTCAATTAATTTAATAAGACTCCTTTGATTTGGTGAAAATTACGTTAAAAGATTACACACAAGTCAATCTATAAAGCGTGTAAACATAAATTATAAATAAAAATAGTCCTGTTTTTTTTTCCTGTAGAACAATCTGTTAACGCAAACATTATATTAAGTACAAGTTGAAAGTCGTATTTCTTATAGAGTGTATTTCTTATAGTGTCGTATTTCTTTCTCATTGTGTAGGCCTAATTATCTTAATTTAAAATCAGTTCTATAGATTTTCCTTCGACAATCTCAAAAAATAATTATTTTCCACAATACACAAAAGACAAAATCAATTTTAAATAATCTTGAAAGCAAGCTTTATTATACTTTTGATTATTTTCTTTTAACACACTGCCACGCACAAAACCCCTCTCTCTTTTATAATTTACCTTCGTTCCTCCCGTTCGTGCTCCACTCACTACGCAAAACCCCTTTCCACACCCTTTTTCTTTAATTTAATCAATTACTTTTTATCAAATAACACCTAACTTGGTTTTAGTCCTTCTTTGATATTTTTTATTTGTACTAGCCGTTTTAACAATGTGAGAAGTTTTGCGACGACAAGAAAAGGAAAACTTTTGCTTTCCAGTTCTTAGGAATTTAATTTAAATTTACCTTGACCTTTTTTGTCCTTTTTGCAACTCTTTAGTACACTACCTCAATTCTGACTCTACTCCGGGGTCGTTCCCTTTGGAGTTAAAGTTTGTGTGATCGGTGGTGGCAAGCTTACCTGCTAACCTTCTTATTTCTACAGCAATGTATGACTTTAGGATATTAAAATTTTATTTGTAAATAAATTAGTCTAGATTAGAAAAAACAAAAATATTTATTTAATAAAAACACAAATTTAACTTCAAACAAAATACAATCTGATTATAAATTTGGAAAATATTATAAACATATTAAATTCGTCGATTAGCCATTGTGAGTAATTATTTTATTTTAATTTAAAATCCCATGAATTTAATGTATTTTTAAAATATTTAAGTTTGAATTTGCAAACGGAAATTATTTTATTTATTAATGGAAAAACTTGATTGCCTGTTACTTACAGATACAAGATGTTCTGTGTTGATTCTCGACTCCTCCTTAGGTGTGATTTATTCTCCAAAGATGCCTCTCTCTCTATTCCAGATTGGTGTTGGTTCCCTCTTCTTAAAGCTGTCTTCTCCTCGACTGCTCCGACGTTGATAAATCCTTTTCTTTAAACATGTTTTCTCTTTCTTTTGTGTATTTTGGCAAGACAAGCTTTCTTCTTATTGTTTCTTCTCGCGATGAATTTACGGCCCGCTAACTACCGACCGGAGTTATGAATAAACGAACACCGTATATTTCATGTACTTCCACGTATCTCTACACTATTTCCTTAAGCCTAGTCGTGTGCACGCCGCACTGGGGTTTCCATAACAAACTTTTTAAACTGCATTCGCCTGAATTCCCTGGGTTGTTTTCAGTCAAACTAGTCTCTTCCGTTACATTTATAAACAATTCTTATTTCTTAAGTTATAAATATATTTCTTGGGTGTAATATATTTATTTGTAAATTTATTTAGTTGTAATTATCTTTTATTAATTATTCTTCGTTCTCGACATGTTACTGTTTCTTCAATGGTTTTGATTTTACTCGAGTAGTCAATCCTATGACATCATTCTTTCAGCCCGATGCTTTGACACTCCTGTCTGGACTTGTCTATATATATCTATTGCTAAATTCTGTATTATTTTTAATCAAAACTCTATAACTATTTTTCTGTTGCTTGATTTCGAATTTGAAAGTGTTGAATGACTCGTGATTACTTTCTGAATCCTACCTCGTTCGAATGGTGTCTCCATTTATTCGCTTAGAAAGTTAATGCTTTTATTTTTAAGTTTACTTTTCATAAGTTTAACAATTAATTTTAAAAATTTATTGTTCTTATCTTCTTTGCCTTGTCTTGAAACGCGCTAAACTGGTTCTGGATGTTTTATAACTAGATTATTTCCTGAAAGAAGCTCTTTTTTATTTGTTCTAATTACTCGCTTTTGTTTTTAATTTTCCATTCCCCTTTTTAAGTTATTTTAATTTTTCACATGGCTTTACATAACTTTACATATACCTTGTACATAATCTATCGATTTACTGCCCTATTTCACTTTACTGTACCTTTATTTTAATTAGTAAAGTTGTTGGTTAATTTATTTTATATCACAAAAACTATTTATTATTTTTTAATGAAATTTGGCTTAATAACGCATTATCACTTGTTATATCCATTTCTAAGTTTCATTGTTTAATCACCTTTTAACTATTGGCTTTTTTAAGCCCAAAAATAACTTTAAAATCTAATTTTTAGTTCGATATTTTTATAAATCTAAAATTAATTATATTCCATCTGTATTAATCCTTCTTGCTTTACAAATGACTCTATTTAGTTTTTTATTTCAATTAAAATCTTAAAAGTTTTTCTTTTTCTCTCTTATATTTATGCTTATAACTTCGAAACAAATTATATGATTAAAATTCTTTTAGTGGCTTTTTATATAACTCAGTCTCCCCTTTATATCTAGCTAACACTAACAAATAATTTTACAATTTCATATTTTAACATGTAACTAACGCTAGGAGTAAACGGACAACTTTGTGCCAGTCTGAAGCGGACAGATCCTGTTCAATCTTGCTTATTTTTGGTCGGTTTTTATCTCCAACGCTTACGCCATACCCCGATATGAATTCAACTACTGGTAACTTCATTTGGTTACTTTTCAAAATAAACTCTTGAAAACTCTTTTTTAACTTTAAAATGCTTTCTTAACTTTATCATTCTTAATTTAAAAAAATTGTAACCCCTTTTAACTGTAATTAATGAATTAACTTTATCTAATTAATTTGAATTAATTCCACTAATTGTTGCCATTGCGTTAGGACAATTAGCCGATTTAATTCCAATTAAGAGTTCAAAGAAGAAAAAAATTAGAAATAGATCTTGGTTTCTTGCGGAACAATTATGATTTGAAGAGATAATCTGGATCATGCGAGTCTGTGATAAAGGCAAATACAATTTAAGTTATGGTAGTAAATGAGACATTAGCAAAATAATAATTTCATGAAATACATAGAAACAGAGGAACTTTAGCTAATACGTATACTTGATGTACAAAAAGTCCCGCACTGGTTTAATATTTTCTGAACGATTACAGATAGAGCAATAAGACTTGGTACATCATAACTGCACCTAAAATTCCACTTTTTGAATGAACTATCAGTTTTCTGTCATATCATGAGGTCGTCCCGCAAGGAGTCAGAAGGAAATCTTAAATAGGAGCATAGGTAAATATGTACATCATATTAAAGAGCTTGTCTAGCAAAGTTTAATGCCGCAAACCGCACTCAAAAAGGTTCATCCAGTACAAAATGGCGGCTGTTCAAATGTTTTACTTCGTTTAAAGACAGACATTTTATTAGTAGCCACAACCATATCAAAGGAAAACTGCAGGTAAATACTGCATTATGTCTGTCAATACAAAAGTGAATTATGAAGTTACAGATACCGATGCGAATGCTCGCACTTGAGCAAACCGCTACTAACCTGACTTAAAACATCAGTAAACGGTACATCTCTGTTTAACACGTTCACTGCTAAGGACGCACATGTGAGCTTGACACTGAACACTATGAGAAACGGCCGACGCTCAGTGCATTGCGTGCTTCGCACGCCAACCCCCGTAATGGGAGTGTTTTGAATACTCAGTGCATTGCGTGCTTCGCACGCTAACCTCCGTATTGGGAGAATTTTCAATACACTGAGCATTGAATTTTTAGCCTGTGGGCGTCCGCTTTAAAATATTTGTGATTATCGTAGAAATGTTCAAAAATAAAAAATAAAGTAGCTTTTACTCATTTAGGCTATAAATCTAAAAAAATAAAAGGTCAGCTCCTAGCATAGGAAATACAAAATTTACGTAGCAGTGAACGTGTTACGTGTGAGCTAAACATCAACTAGTTTGTTTGAAGGATGAATCACATTAGAAAGCGGTGTGGGTAAATGTTTTTTTTTCTTCTTCTTTCTCCACATACGCCCTTTCCCTACAACCCCGGCCCATCACGTCAGGAAGAAGGCAAAGTGCCTGGTTCACGCCTATATCTGTTGTTATCATCAAGGGTTACAAATTTGATCCTAATTTATTGATAACGGGGAAAACATGGCATCAGGAAGATCTTATCTTTTTGTCGCTGTTTGGACTTTCCTATTAGCCAGTTTATTCATAGTATTCTATTTTTATTGTTTTAGTAGTTATCTCCAGCAAGCACTGTTTTTGTTTCTGTCAGTGCGCGTTAGTGGCGTTAGTGCAAAAGAGTTTGTCATATTGCTGGTAACTCTTTAACTATATCGCTTGACGAACGTGAACGTATAACTTCTTATGATGGTAGGTCGGGAAACAACATACGATCACACGAGGAAGCGTGCCATTTATTTAATGACTACTTTCCCGAGAGGAATCCAATTTCTAGAACAACTGTAGAGATAACTGTTCAACGCTTTATGGAAACAGGAAGTGTTTCCTATCGTCGTAGGTCAGGAAGGCCAGCTAGTGCGACAAATGAAGAAAAACATTTAGATGTCTTGCAAACATTTACTGAGAACCCACACGAGTCCCTACGCTCAGCAGCACAAACTCATGACATCTCTGTTATGTCTGTTAAAAGTATTCTGAAAGGGTCTAATTTGAAGCCTTATAAAATTAACTAGTTGGCCAACTCGCTGAGTGCACTACCACGTCGATCTTCATCTTTTCTTTGAATAAAGCGTCTTCACAAGAGTGAGTACTACAATTACAGTTATTAATTTAGCTGTGGAGACACATTTGCCTGTTTTGTAATAATTCTCAACTATTGACATTTATCTTACTTTAGCTCTCCGGAATTTACTTTGCGCCTTCAGTAGGACACTATTAAACATGTTTTCATTGCCGTTTTCTGTAACACTATTAAAAAGATACCAACACGGTTAGTTGAAATTACATATATTTCTATTATTAACATTTTTTTCTTTGTGGATTATTTATATGTTTATACTAATGGACCCGGCAATGCTTCGCTATTGCTTAATTTGAAACTTTGAAAGCCTGTAATTCGTATCCCGTGTAATTCAACACCCTGTAATTCGTATCCCGTGTAATTCAACATCCTGTAATTTGTATCCCGTGTAATTCAACATAGGCCTAATGATTGTTATACATAATTAATAAAACAACTGATTTGAATCAAAAGTTTAATACAATTTTAGGTTAGGCCTTTAAAACCTATGAAATATAATAATTAAAACATCTAATATTACAATTTAACATTATATTATTGTTACACATTATAAATAACACAGCTTATTTGGACCAAAGGTTTAACACAATTTTAGGTTAGGCCTATTATTGTAAAATCAACACACTTTTTTTGAAAGATTTTGGAATAATCACCATAGTAACCAGAATAACACATTAATAAATACGAATCAGCTGTTTCATCTGTTATATGGCTGCTTATGGGAGGAAAGAATTTTCGCATTTTCTACCCTTTATATTCAAAATTTTGCAAAATCCTTTCTTAGTACGCCTCTACATTATTGGACGGATGTACCTTCCAAATTTCAAGTCTCTAGCTTTAATAGAATCGGCTCTGCGTTGATCATCAGTCAGGACATTGCATTTTATAAAATTAATTTGGTCCACGAACTCAACAAAGATCACTTCGATCGACGTATAGAATTTTGCGAAACCATGATAGATCGGACAAAATAGATCGTACATAAATTGATGTAAACAATATTGTGTTTTCATACGAGTATTGATTTATGCTCAATGGAAGCGTAAACAGGAGTAGCGAAAACCCTCGCTGGATGCGTGAGACACACACGCAATATCTACAAAAGTTAAATGTCTGGCTTGGTGTGATAGGTACCCAGTTGATAGGTCCTTTCTTTGTTAAAGGAAATTTAAATGGAATATCATCCCAACGTTTGCTGGAAAATTAAATTACACCAGCACTTCGAAACATGTTTGGAGAAAATTTTCAGAATGTCTGGTTTCAACGGACGGAGCGCTGCCACAATACGGCATAGACGTAATAGCCTATTTAAACACTTTTTTGGGCAAAAGTGGATCGGAAGGCGAGGGACTGTAGAATGGCTAGCGCATTCACCGATCTGTCTCCAGTAGACTATTTTGTTTGGGATTGCCTTAAGGACAAAATCTACAAAATAAATCCTCAACATTTAAATGAACTGAGAGAAAGAATACTTCAAGAATGTCAGACGATTCTTCAAGTTGTCCTGCAAAATTCTGTTAATAGTTTTTATGTGCGTCGTCTTTCCAACTGTCAAATAACCAGAGGTGAACAATTCGAGCATTTACACTGAAAGTTAAGTAAACATCTTCTTTCATTAAAACTTTTGAGCATCTGCTATTTTGTACTGGATCAACCTTTTTGAGTGAGGTTTGCGGCATTAAACTCTGCTAGAGAAGCCCTTTAAAATGATGTACATATTGACCTATGCTCCTATTTAATATTTCCTTCTGACTCCTTGATGGACGTCGCAATGATATGACAGAAAACTGATAGTTCTTTCAAAAAGTAGAATTTAGGTGTAGTGATGATGTACCAAATCTTATTGCTTTATCTGTAATCGTTCAGAAAATGTTAAACCAGTTCGGGACTTTTTGTACACAATGTATAAATGTTCTTAATACACAATATAAGAATTAATACACATCCTTTGGCAACAGACATGAAATATCACTAATTCTGTCAGTGTCGAAGAATCTACAATATATTTTAATCTTGATGATATAATGTCACTTATCAAATATAAAAACAATTACAATCAAACCTTCGTTAAAATTATTCCATTGGATTATGGATTGCTTCGCTTGGCTCGCAGTGGACAAACTCGCTTAACAAGTTTCATGCCGGACGTCGGCTTCGGAACAGAAGCTCAACTTGGATCTTAAGTGGGTAATTTACGTTTAGATTTTTGGCAGGACCAGGTGGGCTATACGCTCGTGTAAAGGCAAAAAGTGTGCAGAATCATCTCCTATAATTATTTTTTTTAGATTATGCCCTAAAATTTTCATTGTAGTTAAAACAAAACATAAAACACGTTTTACCGTTAAAAACGTGTTTCCAGTTTTCGGATATTTTCACTAACGAATTCCTCCGAGCGACTTAAAAAACCTTGTGTACCAAATTTGGACCAAATGTGACGTAAAATGACGCCGTTAGAGTGCCATATACACATAAACAACATTCTTAATTACATCCCAAAACGTGTTCTGGGGACCATGATCGCTGATCACTGATTACTCCCGACCTTATGTCTCACCAAAAGAGTCACTGCAATAGCATATCTTTTCTATGAAAATCCGCTAATAATCTACGTAGACACTGTGTTGATTTAATACCGCTCGGACAGTACAGCTCTAGGGAATAAATCATATACAAAAACATTAAATTTAATAAAACATAATGTGCACCAACTGTTAGGCTAACAACAGACGAGACACCGGTGTAAGGGACACTTTCCGGTGTCCCAGCTTCTCGCGGGGAGAGACACCGTAGAGCCACAGAATCTGGTAGCGCGCTACTCAGTGTCTCATCTGTTGACACATATTTAATTGATAGTACATTCAGTGTCCCGTACACTAGTGTCCCGTACACCGGTGTCTCGTCTGTTGTTAGCCTTAGAGACTACATTAAGGCAGAATAATACAATTATTACAATTTAACGTGGAAGTATGTTTAGTTTCTTGAACTGTATAAGTTTTTAAACTTTAATTAAATTATGTGATTTTATTCGCACGAATACACAACTGTTTTTCTTTTGACAATATTTATGCAATCATTTGTATAAGCATTTAAAATGTATATTAAATTTTAAAACTTACGTTTCTAAATAATAATGCCATTTTTAAGACATTATTTTTGCATTTTGCAAACATTTTTTTAATTGACTATTTATAGTTTTTACTAATAAATATTATTGTTGATGGTTTGTGTTTTAAATCATCTTTAATTAAGGAAATTGATAGTTGAACAATGATATTAGTAAATTACCGGTAATGTTTTTTTTAAATTATGTTTATTGCTGGCAATTATATTGTATCTGTAATTTATTTTTTATTATTTATTGAAACTGTATACAGTTTAAAAATAAATTTTCATGGTACTTAAATAATATACTTGTAAACATAAATATATAAACGCTATGACCGAAATACCATATAAACTAACCGAACTCTGAACTTCAAATTACCATAAACATTTACTTAACAAACGTAAACTTCAGAGTAATTAAATTAATTAATTTAAATAAATAATCAAATCCATTAAATCCTTAGTTTATTTAAATAACAAACACCATCGAGACCTCAGTATTTATATTTAATTGGGTAAATTACTTCTGCACCTTTGTAGTTTATTTGTCTTTAGTTGTGTCTCCTGAACTGTATTTACTTGGGCCAAAGACAAAACTCAATACTTTCCCTGTCCTTTACACATATGTAATACCAAACATAACCTGACAGATTGGAATACATTACTTTTTGTGTAAGCAAAATATGGGTATAATTGTAATACTATATTATAATCCAATAGGTAAAATGTTAAACTAGCGAAAGTGTATCCCTTAACCCAAGACGGAACATTCGTTTGGTGTTTAGTTTAATTTTGAATATGACTTTGTCAAAACTAAACTAATAATTCAAAGCTAGACAATAACTAAGTTAAGATAGTATCGTATATTATTACAACTTTCAATTAGCCAAATTTAGTATTACATTTTTATTAGTCGTTGTTGTTCACGAATAAATTTTACATACACCATTGGTAAGTTATTTGAAAAACCAAATTAATTGAGATGTGAGTGATATTTACAATGTTTTAATATGTTTCATTCAATTTAATAGAATGTAGTTTATACAGAATTACTGTATTTATAAAACTTTACCATACACAATACTATTTTTTTAGATAACTTATTAAAGATTGTTCCCCAAAGTTAATAAAATGAACTATAATATACTTGCTACCATCACTTAAAACTTACTTGTAATATTTATTTTTTATTGTCTTATATTATAATTTTGCTCTAACTTTTATTGTATTTGTTTTCATAGCTTTTTTCGTTCTATAATGTCTGTACATCTTATAAAATTATTTCTAAAATATTTGAAACACTAATGCTTAGTTAATAAAATTAATAGTTTTATGTAAAGCTTATATTAAGTGATTTAATGTAAGAAATCAATCAATTCCCATTGCTATAAAGTACGTGCAGATATTAATTTACCAATTTCAAACTCATAATAGACGAAGTGTCTTATATTAGACTGAACATAAAAACTGTCTAGATTATCTTCAAGTATCAAAGCAATAAATATCTTTTCACCAAAGTTTCATACGTAACCATAGTAATCATTCTAAAACTTAGCAACTAGAGTGTGTAATTCAGGAAATTAGTAAGACTGTACAAACTGGGATTTAAAAATTACATTTCACAAATGAAAATCAAATGAAAAAAATATTTACATATAAATCATAACTTATCGTTATGATTTCAAAGTGTTAGTCAAACAATGGTAAACATTTGTTAATAATTATTTAAAAATTTACGCTGTTATTTAATTGTGTTATAACTGATATTGTTTCTTAAAAACCTCACAGTCACTAAATAAGTAACAACTTATTTTGTTATTTCTGAATAACCATTCAGTTACTAATTATGTTACAACTGATATTGTGTTTTGTAAAAATCCTTTCGGTTAATAATGATGTAGTCATTTATTATGTTGTTAGTTTTTCTAACCTTTTCAGTTGATCAATTTGTCTTTTTCAATTTTAGAAGTCATTAGAGTGTATATTACTTAGTTAGAACCTATTAAATGGAATGTTAAAACAATACATCCCACAGCATTTCATTAACTGGTAAGTTCTATAAATCAATATTTTTTTTGCTTTACTTTTACTTGAATATCTGCTCTTTCATTATTATTTAAAATCTTAAAACAAATAATAGTCCTAGGACGTTGTTTCCCATTAACTGTAAACAATACCTGGAGAGTGGACAATTTGTTAAACTTAATTACTTATACCGTATATTGAAAGTAAAAGTATGTATATTACATATAGTTAATTATGTAAAAGCGAAAGATTAACTTTCATAAAACTTCAGTAGACATTATATTTTTATTTTTATTTTTTACCTGAGAGCTATATGAAATATAGGTTGGCATGTAGCACAAGAATAGTATTGTAATAACATTGTATTCAGAGCAATAGTTATTTTCTTTAAATCATAATTCAATAATTATGTTGAATGTACAGGTTTTGCAGTTTAGGTTTAGAATATCAGCAAACACTTTGTTAGCTGTTTAGGTTTGCGAGATCGGTTTGTTGTTTCTCAAGTTAATAATTGAAATTAGTCTTTAGTTCAACTGAACTATAACTTAAATTTTATTACTGTGAATCATTTTTTCAAGTTGAACTAAAAGATTATGTTTAAATTAATAGCTTGATATTATTAAACTTAAATTAATAACCTATGTTTTTGTGATTGCTTTTTGAGTAGTAACTATAAAGTGGTCAGAAGAAATTTTAGTTAAACAAATCTATTATTTGGGATCGTCTACACAAAGGTATTTTTTTTTACAAATAAAAGCACATTCTTGGAGGGAAATAGCAGGTAAGTGGATCAAAAGATTGCCATTTCTTTGCTGTCTTCTTAGAAACTACCAAAGTCGTTGTTTCCATGTAAGAACATCTTTAAGTTATTACAAGTATTTATTAACTTTATAATATACTGCCAAGTTAACATAAACATTTACTAAATACAGTTTTGAATCAATTTACTACATTTACTTACATAAAAACAAACATAAAGCTGGATAATTTTAAAGTATACTCAGTAAAAATTCCGAACACAAAAAGATCATATACATTTAGTTTTATATCTCACTTATTAAGCCGTGGGCAAATATGTTACCGCAGTTATATTACAATGCTTAGAAGGCGTTTACAAAAACATTTACAGTGAAACAATACGATGATGTATGCAGTTCAAAGTCATACTACAAAATTGATTAATTTATGTATAGCTCAACAAACACAACTTGCACTGTTGTGCGTATAATATAGGTAACCATTACATATTATATCTTCGCATCAGAGCACGATAAGCATCTTGTGTGTGAACAAATTAATTAAATAATTGCATTAGGGGTGCATTATACTGGAACAGAATTCAATGCAATTATACGTAATTATGTGTTATATGCACATTGGCTAGCTGAACCTAATAAATTTAGGTACATAAACTTGATTGGAAACAATGTAGTTAGTTAACAATTCCAGTACATGCATCTACCTCGGTTGGTTAATATTAGTTAGAATTCGTTTTTAACCAACTGTATTCCTGATTTCTTACTATTATTATTACAAAAAAATAAATCCTGGAACTTAAAAAAAGCCACCAAGAAACAAGAATCCCTAAAATTATTATACAGAAACAATGGTTAAAAATATAGAATTACTGGTAGATTTTTTAAGAGTTAATACGTAACATAGCCTTGTTAGTAACAAAACAAACTTATCCCCGATTTTTTTTGACTTGTCATGCGGATGTTGCTATAGCTATGAATAAATAGTAATATATAAAAACTACATTAGCTTGGAAAATAAACTCATGGGATCACATGCACGATTGCTGTTATTTTTGTTCATTACCTTGAATATCGTAGTTTTACAAAAGAATCAAAACCTAACCTTCGTATTGTTAACAACACGATTGCAAGCAAATTAACTGTGTTAGTAGAACATCATTTGATAAAACTAATATCATCTGGCAAGCTAATATAATTAATTTAAAAAAAATCAAATAAATTCACAATTTTGTCTTCTTTTTTTTTTTAAGTGATATTCCTTTAGACGCATATGAGCAAATTAACCTACAAAAAGTAAATTGTATGTCAGACAAAAAGTTAAACACTTCCTGATTCTTCTCCAAAGAAAAGAGAAGGAGATTCGTTAGACACGCATGCGCAGTGCGAGAAGAAATAAATAATAATGTCTACTCTCTCCGTCTTATAGATCATAGACAGTCTACGCCTATATGCGTCGCTTGTACTGTCTTAGTACGTAGCATAGGAACTAAAAGTAGTTTTTTTATTATACTTTACATTAACTGAACAGGTTATAACATTTATTTATTTTTGTTGAAGTATTAATGCTAGTGGGTGAAATCAGCTGTTTAAGTCGTTTTCG
>JAGFPH010005596.1:52264-70299 GCA_018207615.1 Philaenus spumarius
GAAGTATTAATGCTAGTGGGTGAAATCAGCTGTTTAAGTCGTTTTCGGTTTTTTTTTAATTCGATAGGTTTATATCGGAAGGAGTAACTAAGTCGTACTGAGTAAATTCCGTTAGGGATTTTCAACATGGTAAATGTGCAGAGCCTATAATTATTAATATTTTATACAAAGACCTGGAAAATATTTCATGAAACTAAACTAACTAAAACTAAAACTAAACTAAGTCAATGATTTGAATCCAAAATATTTTAAATTCAGTCATTATTATTGTTCTATTTTAAATTTTTCATTATCAATAAATGAATAGAAGTTCAAAATTTTGTAAATAAATTGCAGTAATTCAGACCAGCAGTCTAAGTTCAGGTTTAAAATATAGTTTTATGTTTGTAGGCCTAACTTATTTCTCAAGAATGAAGTAAACAAAATTAAATGAAAACACATTTTAATCAATCTCTCATCCCAAAGCCATCATATGCATCATATACAATGCGTAAAATAACTGATTCAAGAAATTAAAAAGTTTCACTTCTACCACCTGAGAGTCTATTTTTTATTCAACCACCCAATTTTTTTATTAAATTTTTTTCTAAAAAAGACATAGTTCAACACAAAACAGTACTAATTGTTTTGCATTTGTTAGGAATGAATTAGAAATTTCTTTGATAGGATCGAAATACGAATACAAACCAACACTTCATTTCTAATAAAAACAAATATTAAAATCAAGGTTATATTTTAAAACTATTCAGGTTTTCAAGTAAAACTTCGTCTACGCAAGCTCAATGTATGCTAAATTACAAAAATGTTTGCTATTTTCATTATTAAATATTCCAACTATCCTATAATTTAAGGTTGGATTTAATATAGTAAAAATTGGCACATGATGTCAAAACAAGATTATCCAAACTTCTAGCTATAATTTCTTCCTATCAAAAGTGATGATAACATTGTGATTACAATAACAGATGACAAGTTTAGTAAATTACATACTTTTGTCATGCTCAAAATATCATAAATGTAATCATAGACGAATAAAAGACCAGGCTAAATATGTGTTGAAAACATTAAGTTTGTTACATTTAAATTTCAATGCAGATATGTTTTCTAAGGTGAATAAGTTTAAAACAAAATTATATCTTTTATGAAAGTTTTGATTTTTATTGGATTTACTGTAATATTTAAATTTTTCCTTTGTGATCAAAAATCCAAGCTTTATTCATACTTACGGCTTCTGCTTATAGGTGAAACATATTGCAAGTTTTATAATTAATAATGTTACTAAGTCTGACAGTAATAAATAGTAAACAAAATAGTTATCTAATAAAAGGTATAGAAAACAGCTGTTTTCGGTGTAGTATAATGAAAGTAAGTTGTCTATACTTCACTTATTACTTTCTTTTTTTTAAGAGTTTTAAAGGCATATCACTAATTTACTATTAAAGTTGCTATAGCAAAAAGTTGCTAATAATCAGATGAAAATCGACAGGAAAAAGTTTGCTAAAACTATAAAGTCTACTTTTAAACTATATTACATTCACTGCTTGCAGTTTTAATGAAATTAATTTTATAAACTTGCATTTGACGTTTCTTACTTTATTAAAGCTTTAAAACTTTAAGTTTTGTAAAATATTTAACCGGTTTTGATTGATGTAAATATTTATCTTTAAAAGTTCTATAAGTAACTTACCTCCGTTAGTAATTAAACTTACGTTGTACGCAGGCAGACTAATGTTGACGTGAAGATAAGTTTAAAAACAAAGTTGTAACTGTCAATCAGGAAAGGTGAAAAAGGAGCAAATTTAAATTGTATAAAAAGCGATTAGTAAAAGATGGAAAAGAGGAGTTTGGTTTAGGTGTCATTTAAAATATACATTGAAAATCTATGCTATTCAAATAAGCCTCAACTTTCTCGTACTTTAATATAATTCCCTTGGTTCATTTAACAAGAGAGATAAAAAACAAAGGAAGTAAACATGTTTGCATCATTACGCTTTCAGTTTATACACTTATTTACAAAATGGCAGCACATGGGCAAGAGAATATCTGCTTATAGAGTCGACGGTCATTTGTTGTTACAAACCATGAAATAAATGAGAAGTTATGTTATAGTATATCGGAATTGGTACTATATAACTATTCGGTATATTATGTATTGGTTTCTATATAGGTACTTGTCATATTTTATGCATTTTATGTATAAATTTAATCAAAGAACTCCTTCTTTAAATAGTTTGTTGATCTCTTATTTATATTATTAAGCATTTTATGTCTTTGAAGTTAGGGCGAAAGGGCTTAAGTCAGAAATTGTCAACTTTACAGGAGAAGCACACAATGTTTTGACGAACACGTGAGCTGCAATGTAGAATTATATTCAAACAAGGAGATGAGAAAGGTAAAAATAGGCAATACGGTAAGAAGTAACTAATGTGTTGTTTTTGTCAGTTTTATTTAAGGCAAGACATATCCGAGTGGATAGCGTGGCGTCTTTCTGATCAGAAGATACCGGGTTCGTCAGGTAACATTTCATATCTGTGGTTTGAGTGTAGGAGGGCGGACGTAAAGCAAATGGTGGTTGACTCGCTTCCAGGCTGACTGGATATGACTAGTTGCCTTGTCACCGGCTTGGTATGTTTTGCATAATTCTAATAAGATATGTATGTATATATTTATATACATATATATTTTTTTAAACACGATTTTTTTTAACTTCGAGTTCTTTACGATTGAAGTTTGACCGCGTAACAATTGAAATCACAAACAATATATATTTTATTCGTACAATAAAGTTTACAATTTCTAACTTAAGCCCCTTTTTCCCTAACTTCTAAGAGTTAATCAAAGAACCGGTTCTTTAAATAGATGTTTGATCTCTTATTTATATTGTGTTTACACATCTATGTCTCTGAAACTACACATATTTGACTTCAATGTTTCTCAATATCTCATGAAATCATTAAATTACGCAAAAACCGACGATAAATTCTACCTACGTAAGTAAATAAATGTACAATTAAAAATAAAACGATAAGTTTATCATTTCCAGCCGTTTTACAAAATATTGATATCTTGCCTATTAGTAAAATTTCCATAGGAAAGATTAGCTATAGTAGTTACTTTTATGGTGAGACCTAAGGTCGGTAGTGGTAACCAGAACACGTTTTTAGGTGTCATTAAATAGGTTACGTTTACACATGTATGTATTTGTTCGACTTCTAACTACTCGAGTTTATGCCCGTTTTGGTCAAGAAAATTAACCAAATTAGACAAGACGAGGTCGTCAACAAAAAATGCAACAACCCGAAGCGCGTTTTTTTGACTGGAAGTAATATTTGCACAATTTGTTTAATATACGACCTTATAGCCAGTCTGGTAATCAGAAAATAGATTAAAACGTGAAATACCATAAAAGTACCCAGACCAAATGCACGTGGGGATTTTAAGCTGGAGGCAGTTTCTGGTGAACCGCAGTCTTTAATCCTAGGCAGCAAGTTTGAGGTGCAAACTGGCAAACGGCGAGAGGAACGTGAGCCGGCGCTAAAGACTGAGGTAAATATTGTAAAATTTAACCACCCATAAAATAATACAATAACCTATACATTTCAGTTGTGCGAGTTAAATGAACTGTGGTTCAGAAGTTTTATTTCATTCAGAAGTTGTGGTGTAATTCTAACTTTCATAGTTGTAATTTATTATCAAAAGTAGCAATTGTAAATGTAACTCACCTTAGATCTGAACACTCTATAAAATAAATTGCATAACTTTATTGACCGAGCGATGCGAGGTCTCCGTTTTAGGCATTGTCCTGCGTGAGCGACGAGCGATTCGGGCGCGCGACCGTTGTGTCCTGCGTGAGCGATCTGGCGATGAAAGCGTATATAAGGCCAGTCAGCAACATGTCGTTGTTCCGCAAAGTCATGCTGTTCGAAAGTTATTACATAAAATATGTGCTTGCTCAACAATTGTGTAGGAAACCGACTAATGATATTTATTTAGAGAGGACTTGTTACGGAGAATATCACCACCTGTTCCATAAACTGAAAACCTGTCAAAATGGACCTGAGTTGTTTCATTCATATACTGGAATGCTACCAAGCACATTTTCTTATATCGCTGATTCTATACGAGGTGAAATAAAATATAAAGGAACGAATTTCCAAAAACCAATCTCCGTGGAAGAACGACTGTTGCTGACTCTAAGGTAAGAGAATTAACTAGCTGGTTTTGTATATGCATAGTAATGTAATTGTGTTATAATAGTACACATGTGATATAAAAGTATAAAGTATAAATTAAATTCATCCGAAAATTGAACAAAGATGCCCAGTTTTAACATGACATTCAAAACCAATGTAAAAAGTAAATGATATACAATACAAAAGTGGAAAATATAACATTAAATGCATAAAAAACATGTGAACAATGATATCAATTTTAAAAATAAAATTTACAGTCCACTTAAAAAGTTAATTTTCAGGATTACTGCAATTGAAGGATTGACTGAGATTCCTCATAATTAGTTTCTTCTTCATCAATTGCAAAAGGAAGCATGGTATTATGAGTGCTTTGTAAAATTGGAGTTACCCGTTGGGGGGTAGTACTGGTACTCGAATACGATGATTGAGAATATGGCGATGGGTTGATAAAGGAACCGGTTGGGCATACCTTCATGAGTTCCTCAGCTAACATGTTTTGTACTTTGCTTCTAAAGAATAATTTATTTATTGGAGGCAGTTGTTTAATATGTGGTAACAATGACTTGAAAAAACTAAGATCTTCATCATTGTTATCCATTTCTTTTTCAATAAAAGACATTTTTTTTGCCTCTAGGGCCAATAAGTCTGTCTTGAATTTTTCAGAAGGTGTTAATTTACGTTTCTTACATAATGGAGGTACAGCTGATTGCTGTTCCATTCGGCTAGTGGAGGAAGTGGTACCAGATTTTTGGGTTGTAGCAGCAGCAGGCGGAGTATCAAATGAAACCTCAGTTTCCGGGTAATTTAGGACATTAACAGCATCAGAGTCTTGGAACCGATTATCAGAGTGCACGCTGACGTCATCAATGTTGGTGTCATCTTGGACTTCATCAGAAACAGAAATGTTACAGTCTGTGGTCCTTGGCGTCATAATGCCTCGTAGAAACTGCATTCGTTCGAAATAGGGCCAAGTACCTGTGTATTTTACAGCTTCTTCTCCACCACTTCCCGATCGGCACTTAGGGACCTTCTTCAACTCTCTTCGAAATGTGTCCCTTAAATTTTTCCATTTATTTTTCACAGCATCCTCTGAAACAAAACCTCACAGTTACTTACCCGCTAACGACAGGATACTTTGCAGTTAATTTTAAATACGCGCAAGTAGTTTCGGATATTATAATGTTTGTTTTTTTTCAGGTATTTAATAACGGGAGTGCGATTCAGACAACTAGCCTTCTCGTTCAGGATTTCCAAAAGTCGAGTAGCGATAGTAGTTATCGAAGTCTGTGTAGCAGTTTGGAAGACATTGGTCGGAATCCACATGCCAGAGCCAACAACAGAGGATTTCGTTAAGATTGCAAAAGACTTCTGGGATAAGTGGCAATTCCCAAACTGTGTAGGTGCCCTTGACTTGAAGCATGTGAGAATAGCCCACCCTCCGAATTCAGGTTCGATGTATTACTGCCATTACAGTTTCTTTTCCATTGGTCTACTTACGCTTACTGATGCCAACTACAAATTTGTTATGGTGAATGTGGGTTCGTTTGGAAAAGAGAATGATGCAGGAGTATTTTCAAACTGCCCACTTTATGAAGCCATTAAGGGGGGAAAAATAAAATTTCCCGAACCAAAAGTATTACCAGGAACCCCAACTGAAGCACCGTTTGCCATTCATGGTGGCAGATGAATGTTTCCCAAAGCGTGAGTACATTGTGAGACCATTCCCTATGGTAGCTTTGCAAAATTGTACTGAAAATTCGACGTTCAATTACAGACTATCACGAGCGAGGATGGTCGTAGAGTGTTCGTATGGTGCCATATATTCCAAATTCAACTTGTTAGGAAAACGAATTGAAACGAAGGTTGAAAATGCAGTGCACATTGTAAAAACAATTACTTTGTTGCATAACATCATAAAAGATCTGGAAGGCGGTGACGTTGACAGAGAACCAGTAACCTACGATCGCAGAGTGTTTCCTTCAAGAAGAGGGAAAAATGCAAATGCTGTAACAAGGAACGCAGCAGCCGTGAGAAGAACATTTGCTAAATACTTCAAGGAGCATCCTTTACTGTAATTAAAAAATGCCTACTTGTACGTATTTTATGTTGCTATCTCAGGTAATATATAAATTGTTTACAAATATAATTCTTCATGCCATATAAATAAGGTTTCTCATTTCCAAGATATGCAAATGTACCTATCCTAACCTAACCTAACCTAACCTAACCTAACTCTCAGGTAATATGTCAATTGTTTACATACCCAATTGGGTAATTATTGCGATTAGCTACTTGTCTCTATTTGAAATTTTTTTTTACCTGACTGAAAAAACGTCCTAAAAACGAATATAATATTTTTTCCCGCGCAAATTGCTAGTTTTTGAGATTTTTGGGAAAAACAAAAAAAATGTTCGATTTCTGAAAAAATGCCCTAATAACGAATAAAATGTTTTTTTTCCCAACCTAACCTAACCTAACCTAACCACCTTGACCAGGTTAGGTTAGGTGACCAGGTTAGGTTAGGTTAGGTTAGGTTACGATAATTACTAACATAATTTATCAAAATCGAATAAATTTTTTTTTTGTTATCTACAAAAAATCTCAAACAAAATTTTTGTTTTTTCAAAAAATTTAAAAAATTAGCAATTTGCCCGGGAAAAAATATTATATTAGTTTTTAGGGCGTTTTTTCAGTCAGGTTAACCCTCCATCTGGCAGTTAGAAATTTCTATACTGGCAGGCACGTTTTTACTACTCGAACACATTGTCATTTAAACACCTGTATAATCTAATTCATTTTAGTAAAGTATATACTATTATACATTTTCGTGTTCAGAAAAGTACAGAGAACATTTCTGTGCACTGGATTTTTTTGAACAATTACCATACAAACATTAATTGCGTCACAAATAGAAAAAAACTATTTTGGTAAATTGAAATGTCAAAAGTTGGCTCTTTGGAAAAATGTAAAAAAATTGCATAATAAATCTAAGATATACAAAATGTAGACAAACTAATTTTCTACAAGAAACAATAAAAAAAGTTAACATTTTAAAAAAATACGTTTATGGGAAATAAAATAGTAATTTTTGGGAAATTTGCAAAAAATTACCTTCTAGTATTAAAACATTTATAAAAATGTCAATATTCATAATTAGTGTTTCTAAACTATATTATACTATAAAGGATAATATATCCTACAAAAATCACTTCAAGTGTACATTTTTGGGGTACCATATATATTTATATATATATATATATTGTCTTCTATAAACTAGAATTTGTTTTTCTACGAGTAAAACATTTCATAAAAACACAAACATGTTTGCAAAAAGGCATCACAAAGAGGCCTAATCTTGTTATGAACATTCAAAAATGTAATATACAAATTAATTAAGAAGTAGGAACAAATGTCTCTTCTAGAAAATAAAATATGGTACTGAGGCGTATTCTGAATTTCAGCCATGTTGACAAAAAAACAAAAAACATTTACAAAAAGACATAAAATTACTCCTAATTTTTTTCTAAATTTACAAAAAATATTATACACAAATTATTTAGTAAGAAGGAAAAAAAGTCTTCTAGAAACTACAATTTGGTCAGGAGGCTAATAGCAAACTTTGGGAATTTAGCCTAGATCAGGAAAACACAAAATATGTTTCCAAAAACGCTGAAAAGAGGCCTTACTTAGATTAACATATAATACACATATTATTTGGTAAGTAGGCTATCACAGTATAGACAAATTTACAGTTTCAGTCTAAAAAAACTGGAAAAAGAGTGGGCTAACTATGACAAGTAGTTTGACTAAAATATCTAGGCTAAGTCGGAAAAAAAGTGGTAAAAACTAAAAATGCAACAACTTTACTTCTGTAATATAAAACAAGCTGTAGTGCAATCAAGAAATTAATTACATAAGAATGTACCTGTGTAGGTGAAACAACACATGTATGGTATTTATTAAAAAAAATACTCACTCGTATCTCCCAGTGCAGCAGCCACTCTTTCCCATGCTCGGTCTGAAGCATGCCTATTGTGGTAGCTCTTTTCTTTCATATTCCACAAAATGCCTCTACTTTGTACTTCACTAATTAGAAGTTCGGTAAATTCAGACATGACTACCACAAAGAAAAAACCAGTGACAACTAATTGTAGATCTACTCCGTATCTGATGCACTCAGGACATGCGCAGTATGAACAAGCGACGGAGCGACCGAGGCGATTTGAAACAAATATTTTGTTCTTGTCGCGTCGCGCAAACATCGCTTTATCGCTCTGATCGCAGTGTAGGACACTCCTGGGAGATAACCCAGTTTGTTATTTTCGCGTCGCTCACACCTCGTCGCTCACGCAGGACGGTGCCTTAGCTCGACCGTTCGGCATTTCGTCTGTGTGTCTGTCTGTCTCACGATTACGGCCAAACGCCTTACCGATTATGAGGATTTTTTGCATGAATGTTCCTTATTCCTAGGCCGAGCTCTGTAAAATATACGGTTTTTTACATTTTTCATTTTCAACCCCTTAAATAAAATAAAAATGGCGGCCGCACCGTTCCTCTCAGAGAAAGTTTTTTTTCAAATCCAGTTTGTGGCTTAACCGTAAGTCGAATTTAAAAACTAATAACATTTTGCGTGTATCAAATTTATTTTCAACCATATAATAATCTTGATTTTTCCGTATCTCTAACTGTAAGCTCACAAAATGGCCGCAAACTTTAAATTTGTTAAAAATCGTCCAAGTTTTTGTATTTAACAATGTTTTTATACAATTATTCTTTAGATATCTTCAAAAAACCTTATCATTTTATGGAGAAGGAGACAGATAGCGCGCAACCTGCTGTCTTGCTCTTTCCTGCGCAACGTCAGTAAGGCCGCTGTGACCGTGAGTTGTAGAGAGGGAGCCGAGATAAGGAGCCCGATTGGCGTTGTTTCGAATTTACTGAGTTGTAGTCCTTTAAAACCACGTCTGTTGTTTCAACAAGCAAGATCTACTGTTCACAGAACTACTAGTACATTACAACTTGTGTATTGAACCTTTATTGCAGTGAAAATCATTAAAGTTTTTAAAGTATCGCTTAACTGAAGCAAGTCACTGTATGTGTTTATATTTATAATTGCATTTAGATCAACAAAAATTATGGAAAAATAATAATGTAATTTACAGATTTAAATCCCCCAAAACTATAAGAAAATTATTATATTTTGTACTCTTAAGACTAATCTTAGTCGATAAATAAATTACAGTATCTACATACTAGATTTTTCGTATTATTTATTATTTTTTAAAACCTTGTAGTGCCCACATATTATATAAGGCCCATATATGTTGTATAAAACGTTTCCATATATAATATATTCGATTTGTTAATTCTGTTAAGTCTATCTTATCTTGAAAACATTTTGACATGAAACCAAATACACTAAACGCCCTTTAAAAAATGGAATACATTTGTCCTTTACTCTTCCCTTTCTCCGTAATATCTACTATTATTTTATTCTTCTTTAAGCAGATATACGAGTATTCCTTTACATATACCGGGTGCCCCACGAAGAGGTCCCTATTTTTGAATTAATATATTAGATGCACCGAACACTCTACAAACCTGAAACTCAACAGTTCTAACATACACATATGTAAAAGAAATACACCTGAGTATCAGTTAATTCTGACACATTAGGACAAAATGGCGGGATATAAAATAAATAGTACCTTTTCGTTAAAATAGTTTTATTTGCTTAAGTGTTACAACATAATTATTGAATTTTAACGATGTTACTAAGCACTAAACAACGTTAGGGAATTAAAGATATTAAACTCATAAATAAATTAAATCTATTTGATCTATAAACTTTATTCAAACTGATGTCCATCGATCGCAATGTACTGATGACAACGAAATAGAAAACAGTCATACGCTTTACTGAACAACTCTCAGGTATCAACAACAGTTCCCCTTCGATCAACCTCATTAGTTCATCGTCTGTCGCAATGTTATGACAATAAACCTTCTCCTTCAAAAAGCCCCTCAGAAAAAATTCACAAACAGTCAAGTCTGGAGACCTTGGGGGCCAGTCCATGAAGCTGCTGCCACGACCTATCCAACGGTTAGGAAGATTTTGGTCCAAAACTGCTTTGGCCACATTAGCATAATGCGGAGGAGCTCCATCCTGTTGGAAAAAAACGTCTTTCATCTCAGGCTGAGGAAGATGAGGAACGATGTTATTGCTTAAAACTGATGCATACCTTTCTCCAGTCATTGTTTGTCGGGATATGTCATACGACAAAACACCATCCTTGGTAACAGCAGCCCAAACTATTATAACTGCTGATTTTAATTTCTCTTCTTGTAAGATATGTGGATTTTTTGTGTTATAGTAATGACAATTGTGCCTGTTTACAGTTCCTGTTCGATAAAATGTCGCTTCATCTGAAAACACGATTCCTTCATGCCATTTGCTATCTACGTCAGTCTTTTCAATTATTTTCGAACAAAATTCCAATCGTCTGTCAGGATCATCTTCAAGCAGTCCGTGAACTAAATGAGTTTTAAAATGTTTGATTTTGTTCTTTTTGGCATACCTTTCGACAGATGACTTCGGTATCCCTGTAGCAGATTCCACCTTCCTTACTGAATTTGGAGATTCCATGAAAGCAGCACATACGATTTCTTCATTTTCTATGTTGGAGGATTTATGGTATTTTTTTTGTATTGACCCCGTTTCTAGTAGGATAGTCTTCCACTTACGAATAGATTTCCCAGGGAACTACAACTGGGTACCTTTCCCTAAAACACCTTATTGCTTCATAATCATTTTCAAAGGCAATAGCCCAGGAACAACATTTCACTTTTTGCTCAGTTGAAAACGGCATGGTACATAAGACACTTTACAATGCAACTTAATAACAAATGCCAATGTTTATTACCAAATATGTTCATTGTTGTGGATACACGCAGTCAGCTGTCAGATTTAAAATAGTCTAAACAGCTTTAGCTGTTCTTATTCTAAATAAAAGTAGGTTTACCCTTAAAATACGATTGCTGATTTTAATGTATTTTTTGTTTTTCCGCCATTTTGTTTGGATCAGTCAGAATTAACTGATACTCAGGGGTGTTTCTTTTACATATGTGTTAGTCACGACTGTAGAATTTCAAGTCTGTAGCTCGCTCTATACGTCTGTCATATCAATTCAAAAATAGGGACCTCTTCGTGGGACACCCGGTATAAAGGAATATCGCATATAAATAATAAATTTTAAGAATATTTGTATTGCAAACATAAGTTTTTTTGTTAACATAATATAACATTTTTTTCATAACAAAAACCTGAAAAGTTTGTAAATTGACCATTATCAAAACACTCAGAAGAGATGATAGTTTAGTAAGTGATAAGTAAAGATGGTTACCAATAATGTAAATATCGTTCATAAATGCTTACTATATTATATTTTGTATCGAATTTTTCTCCAAAATTATACTTGCAGAAAACGGTCTCTTTCGAAGGGGTGAAAAAGTAGATGTGCCAAACTGTCTGATGGTTAGATATATTGTTGAACAAGTGCTAAGGAATACGTAGACCAAAACCCGAACAGTTTGTGCGGGTACTAACATATTTTTTGTAATCTTTAACCGACACGACGTTAATAATGTAAATATACTTTACTTATAGTTAGACAGACTTAGTGATTTAGTAGGAATTGGAACTCCTGTTGGAGACGTAAATAATGTAATAGTGCACTTAAGGATCACTCAGTAACTTCAATGATGTCCTCAAAGGATACTTGCTAGAATAATGCTAATGTCTTTAAAACTAATTAATCTTTAATTTAGTACGAAACTAATTTTTACTAAGGAAAATCAAGTTTATATAAATTTTAGAATAACCAAAATAACGTAGTTCTATTTGTATTATTTTAAACAAATTGTAAAAAGCGTTTACAATCAATAAGGTAAAATGTTAATACATATTTGTCTATACGTATTCATTTTATTTATAAATTATTAGAAGACAAAAACTTTTTAAATAATTATTCAATATCATGTCTTAAAACGCTTAAAGCTATGACTCGCAAGAAGTAAATAAAACTTATGTTGGATTTGTATTTTGTATTTTTTTTTTTTAGTATTAGTACGCAAATGATTAAAAGAAAATATAGATTATTCGATCATAATTACTTCCATAGTAGGACAAAGTAGGATATTAAATTGTTTATGTATCCAAACAAACAATTTATTAATTTTCATACATATTTTATTTATTTGAAATGATTAATATATGAATCGAGCTCTAAACCTTTATAATATGTGAGGCTTAATGATTATAACAACTCTAAACAATAGCTTTTAAGAAATTTTTGAATGTAGTTGGGGAAAAATTTAAGTGAATTTGAAAAGATTTGTACGAATAGAATGAAAATAAAATCTACTTTAACAGAGGAGAATTACTATTTTAGTTTTATGATAGTGCAAATTATTGAATCAATAAATCGGGAACTATACAGAAAATCATTACATTAAGACATGAGCGTCTAAAATTAAAGTACTTTTTAATATTTATTACAATTGGAGACGGACTAAACTCACATCATTCAAACTGTTGCCATAGATGTGCAAAAAATTATGTGTGTATGTTGCCGTTAAGGCAGGTAAAATAAAATAAACTAGGCCTATTCTAAAATAAGCTGGTGTTCATAATCAGCTTTTTCATCTCTTATTTTATGCGTTTGGTAGTTATAGAAATTAATATAATAAACGGATTCAGTTAACTGACACAAACTTTCTCCCAACTTACTGTAGTCAAAATAATATTGTTTTCAATCATTTTATTTATTACTTTTTAGAATAAAACAAAAAAAAATATTCTACCTACGTCAATCGTATAAAAAAATTATTGTCCTAGGCGGGATTCGATCGCGCGACCTTTGAATTACTGGCCGTGATCGCTACCATGGTGCTACCCCGTGCGGCCACCGCCGCGATGCTAGATTGACAACACAAACTTGTTTATTTTTAAAAATTTCCCCATAATTATAAAACGCCGAAGTTATGATAAAAGCGGGTGGTGTCATTTTGTTTGGCATCTTAAGCACTATAAATACTGAAAATTTGATCACAATCGTTAGAGCCGTTTTTGAGAAATTTGCATTTTTGTCGTTTTTTATGGGTTTTTAGGGGTAAATTACCCTTAAAAATTAAAAATTCCAAAAAATGAAAAAAACGCCTGGAGATATTAGGGTTTAGTACCTACATACCAAATTTCATGAAAATCGGACCAATATTGTCCTCTCTGGTCGTGTATACATACTGACAGACTGACAGACAGACACCACTCTAAAAACACTTTTTCGGGTTCAGGGAGCACCAAAACAAAAAATTCCACTAAAAATATTTTTGGGTTCAGGGAGCACCAACACAGATAATTGCACTAAACCATTTTTTGGGGTTCTGGGAGCACCAAAACAGATAATTCAACTGAAAATTCAAATTCGAACATTTTTACGAAAACAATACTTTCTCCATATACTACGTATAGGGTGGAGAAAGTAAAAATATAATGTTTAAGATACTTGCTTTATATTTTTCCTGCAAACATGATTTTGCTATACAAATAACCCACTTCAAACAATAAACAATTAAATAAAACCATTTTGATCATATTCATGGCTGTCTGACTCCCCTTGCCTACCCTGCAATGGAAAATATTTTTAAAACAATTTATACAAATACATAACGTTCTTTCCATTTCATCTAAATTTATGCACCACTTATCTTTATTTATTTGCTAAAGAGTAATAATTGATTTTTTTACTTCCAAGAAATGTAATATGTATACTAAATATATGTCATCGATTCCATCAAGCTTCCTCTTTGCTCTTTCCCACTCTTTTCCTCATAGCTTCAAGGTAAGAATTAATAATTTGCAAACAAATAAATTGCGATTAATTACGCGAAAAACAAGTTGAATTTCGATATTTTGCAAAAAAAATATTGGTGGAATTTTGACCGCAGAAGTAAAAAGTATAAAATTGTATTTATGATTGTTTAACATGTTAATCATACAAAAAAATTGGTATCAATTTATTTAACATTTTGTATATTAAAGTATTGACTAAGACAAATACATAGGAGCAAAACTAATTGGATATTCATTTTTAAGTCAAACCATGTCAACAATGGATACTGAAAATACTCAACCTTTATTGTTTTACAAAATAAGGACAGTTTTACGCTCAATTGTATCTACCACGCACGAACGTTATTTGGTTAAACATTTAACTTGATAAGAACTTCAAAGTTAGTGAATGTCAATAAATGTTTAACGTTTCTTTATTAATGATTTCCATGGATTAAGGGCACTTGCTTTATAAAGAAAGTTTGGATATAATTGTATAATTCTGAAAAAAAAATTTTCAATTACAAGAAGGGTTTTTGAATAAAGTCTGGCAATTTAAATTCAACGACATAAACTTGACATCAAAGACTCTTGTGGTCTAGCAAATAATATTGTTTATGAATATTATCAGTTTGGCTTAAATTATCTAATAGAAATTGTACTAAGCATGTGGTCAAATTGGGGTTGAAAATGAATATTACAAAATAAATTAAACCGGATCATTATGTTTTAAATATTTTAGCCTACTTTATTTTACTCGTCAAATAACTCAATATTTTTATTTTTTATTTATACTTCTTAAGTAAACATTGTTACAGTTTTATGAAGAAACATACAATATAACGGAGGTTCATGCATTATTGCCACGTGACGGTCAATGCATTGTTGCGTATTTATTCAGTCTACTACATTCAGCATTGCTATTTGAGATACAATTCATTTATTCGGGTAAACACATCAAATTAACTATATTGATTGATACTGACCTACTTCTTATAGTAATAAGTTATTAAATCCAATTTTAAGGTTGAAATAACACCCTATGAATTTATTTATTTATTTATTTAAATCAGTAGCCGTTACTACTAAATTTACTAATAAATTTAGAGGTAATCTTAGGAAACTCTACAATATATATAACAAAACAATGACTATTTACAAAGTAATAGTTTCATCCTTCAAAACTTAGAACTGTTCTTATTCAACAATTCAATATAATAAAGAGTAAACAAGATTTTTGTCAGGTAAAAACGTTTAGATGGTGTGTAGCCTTTCTCCGCACATCTAATTGTCAGGGGTGGTTGTACGAACTAAAGACTAATGCCAAACGATATAACTACATACAACAAGTAACCATTAGATCTGTTTTTTTGTATAGAATAATAGTGTTGGTTTCATTTCATGGTTACACACAGCTGCACATCGAATTTAAACTATTCCATAACTTTAAGACACCTTCGTATCACTAGTGTTTCGTTAGTTACAAATAGATCTATTAATAATAATAACAACTAAATCTGTTCAGGTCTATCTCTATATACAAAAATGTACGTTTTTCTTTTTTCTTTTTGTAATCTATAGACTCAAAAACTACTCGACTTATTTCACTAAAACTGACCCTTTTGTGACACATATGTTTAATACGCGAGTGGACGCCTGCTCTGGTCATAAGAATCTTATTATAACCTTAAGTCAATGCAAAAATATTTTTTCGTAACGCTCACTAATTTGTATTTGTTAATTTAATCTTAGTATATATTAATACACTAAAATCAAGAAATAGCATAGCATTGTCGGGTATATTAGTTTAAAATTAAATATACTAGTTCGTGATTAATTAGGTACAAAACTATTGTACTTGTGTTGAACTAACTTGCAGTTTTTATTTTATGTTATGCGTATTGAAAGATTTGTATTACTTAAATTAATAAAGAGGAAAATTCTATTAAAATCGGAACTGACTTCATCCAAGTAATTAAAGCTTAATTATAATACTAATAAACTCTTCATCAAACAATATTTTTTTTAAATCACTTTGCGTAGACAAATGAATGTACATATAAAATTTTATCTTAATTTTTAATAGTTTTTGTTTTTTTCAAGTGCCAAAGAAATTCTAATAATTTAAATAATGTAAGATCAGAGTGTTCCTCCTTGGCCAAACGACTTTAATTATTGATCCTAAATAATTTAAAGTTATTCCAAGAAGTTTGCTCGAGTCATTGAAGTTACTAAGTGATCCTTTAAGTGCACTATTACATTATTCATGTCCTATATACTGAATCTGCAAGATACGATAAGGCACTAAGTCATTCCTCTTTAATGAATTTAAAAATATTCGTTTCTACTTTAATAATAAGTGATTAAATAACAAATATGTAATTTATAAACATTCTTTTAATGACTAAAATATACTCAGTACATACATGTTACGTTTTATGTCTAGCAAACTAAGCTGTAGAATGTTGAACAATTATGTCTAAACAGATTTTCTCCACTTTGCTTGTTTATGGTTTCTTTTGATAAAACTAATGAATAAGTGTTTGGGTTGGATGAATTCCAAATATGAGCCGTAATACATCGCTGATTTTCTGTTAATTAAATAAGTTGTTTCAATTTTTAACTAAAAAGAACAGTAATGATAAAATATCACCTAACAAGAACTTTATGTAATATTACATCTTAGTATATTTCTCAAATGGTTATCAATTAAAGAAACACGACGAACTCTGCAGGCCCCAGGCAGTCAGCTGTCAGCTGCTACAACTCTCACTGATGTACAGTTTAACTTCAGGGGGAATCACGCTTCTAGGTTCGAGTGGAAAGGGGAAGAGCATATGGCTAAAGAACATTTTAGGGGTCGTACACAACATTGATGGTCAGCAAATATTATTAAAATATCTGCAAATAAATGTAAATTAACATTTTGCAGGTAATCTAGGTTGTTTTTACAAACTATTTTTAGAAAATTGCAGACAAACAGTGCCAACTGTAATTATTGTTATTCTATGGTTGTTTTTTATAACTAAGCAGGTTCGGGGAAAATTTTCGGTAGTATCACAGAACTGAGTATGAATACAAATACAATAAGGTACTTTTTGACTACTTTATTTTAACTTTGAAAAATGTCTCTGCGATATTTTTAATTAAACCTAAAAGGATAGCGGACACTGTGAATTTCAATCAAAAACTGTTTGAAGTAATTATTAGCTTTCATTTCATTTAATAAATTAAATTTGTTTTGTTTACTTTAAACTATCAAACTAATAAAGTAGATTTTTATTAAAACATAAGATTTCGTAAAATATAACTACAAATATACTGGTTTACCATATTTTGTATAATTTTAAAATTATTCTAAACGTAACACATAATAAAAAATTACTATTTTCAAATAAAGCTGTTATAAAATCAAATAACTTACAATCCGATAGTTGTTTGCGACTGGCTTAAAAGTAATGTCCATACTATTTTAATTTTATCAAGCTGTTATTATTTAAAATGTTGTTATAATTTTGTTTATTTTGTCCTAACATTTATTTCAGTATGTTCTAACATTACACGTGACATATATGCAAAACAAACTAGTATACTTTTACAGAAACAAACAAAACAACACAATCATTGTAGTGATTACTGCTTATAAGGGTTTTATATTTTTTTTATGTAAGGGATTATGATTTTATGATTAATTATCATGCAAAAAATTGCTGCAGTTCACTTTCACTTCGAACTCTACTTTCTTAATTTCTATTGAAAATTCCATTTAAAAAAGTTGCGCCGAACTATAGCGCGTTAGAAGTTAAACTTCTTTGGTTTTAGTGACAACCCAGTGCATCGGCTTGATGTATGTTAGTAGTCACGATATTTGACCTATTATTGGCGATTCTGTAGATAGTTAAAATTATAGCAATGACTACAACTTTATAAGACAAACACTCGCCATGCATTTA
>JAGFPH010005596.1:75299-92972 GCA_018207615.1 Philaenus spumarius
CATCACGTCGTGTTCTGGGGACCATGATCAGTGCTCACTTACTACACCCAACAAAATTAATATTGCTTTGCCACAGGTCCTTGATAAGTGTGCAAAGTTTCAAAACAATCCGACGTTTTGAAGTATAGGAAAGTATATGAATATACGAAGAAAGGTATAAAAAGGCACTTTCAGGATTTTACTCCTAACGCGTGACGCTGTTTCTCTACTGACACCCCATCCAGATTACAACGGGCGCAAAAAGGTATAACTTCAACAATGAAAAAGCTTTAAATCATTGCAATATAATCGAAGTCGACGGAATAAAACGTGTTTTTTGCAATAAAAAACATATATTTTGACCCGTCTCTCACTTATTTTACCCAATTAGTAGAAGTCAAAATTCGACTTGGGGGAGGGCCCGCAGGGGCATATACACTTTACCGTTGTATAACCCATATCTGGCAAAGATGGTGTCTCCTAAAGAGGGGACAAGAATCGTCAAAAATGCTCTACAACACACTGTTTTCGAGATATTGACGATTTTTGTGAAAAAACAATACGCTTATGAATACTATCGTTGCATCTGTTTGGTTTGTCACAGTTAGTCTTGGGACCATGATCAGTGCTCCCTTACTACACCCAACAAAATGATGAGCTCTCGAAGTTTCTGCATATCAGCGTGAATCACCATGTATATAATATTTTTAATGACTGCCGTAAACGTGTTCATTGGACCATGATCAGTGCTCACTTACTACACCCAACAAAATTAATATTGCATTGCCATAAGTCCTTGATAAGTGTGCAAATTTTCAAATCAATCAGACGTTTTGAAAAGAGTCAACATCACGTCGTATTCTGGGGACCATAATCAGTACTCAATACACCCAACAAAATTAATATTGCATTGCCATAGGTCCTTGAACAGTGTGCAAAGTTTCAAATCAATCAGACGTTTTGAAAAGGGTGAAAATCACGTCGTGTTCGGATGACCATTATCAGTGCTCACTTACTACACCCAACAAAATTAATACTGTATTGCCATAAGTCCTTGATAAGTGTGCAGAGTTTCAAATCAATCAGACGTTTTTAAAAGGGTGAACATCACGTCGTGTTCTGGGGACCACGATCAGTGCTCACTTACTACACCCAACAAAATTAATATTGCTTTGCCATAGGTCCTTGATAAGTGTGCACAGTTTCAAAACAATCCGACGTTTTGAAGTATAGGAAAGTTACGAATATACGAAGAAAGGTATAAAAAGGCACTTTCCGGATTTTACTCCTAACGCGTGACGCGGTTTCTCGACCGACACCCCATCCAGATTACAACGGGCGCAAAAAAGTATAACTTCAACAATGAAAAAGCTTTAAGTCATTGCAATATAATCGAAGCCGAAGGAATAAAACGTGTTTTTTGCAATAAAAAACATATCTTTTGACCCGTCTCTCACTTATTTTACCCAATTTGTAGAAGTCAAAATTCGACTTGGGGGCAGAGCCCCCAGGGGCATATACACTTTACCGTTGTATAGCCCAAAACTGGCAAAGATAATGCTTCCTAAAGAGTGGTCGAAAATCGTAAAAAATGCTCTAGAACACACCGTTTTCGAGGTATTGACGATTTTTGTGAAACAAAAATGAAAAAGCTTCAAATCATTGCAATATAATCGAAGCCGACGGAATAAAACGTGTTTTTTGCTTAAAAAACATTTATTTTGACCCCTCTCTCAATAATTTTACCCAATTTGTAGGAGTCAAAATTCGACTTGGGGGAGGGGGGAGAGAGCCAGCAGGGGCATTTACACTTTACCGTTGTATAACCCATAACTGGCAAAGATAGTGCTTCCTAAAGAGGGGTCGAGAATTGTGAAAAAATAATGAAAAAGCTCCAAATCGTTGTAATATAATCGAAGCTGATTGAACACTACAAAATGGAAATTTGGTTTGAAATAATTGTACAAATTACCAGCTCTCTAGCTTTATAGGAAGTATAATAATTAAATTAGTATTATTTTAGGGGTTGTTGTTACAATTTTCACCCCTTAGCAGCACACTGAAAAATACAAATTTGGTTTACTTTTTATATATATCTTGTAAGAAATGAATGTACCAATTTCCAGCTCTCTAGCTTTATGGGAAGTATAATAATTAATTTGTATTGTTTTAGGGGTTGTTATCTCATGTTCACCCCTAAGAAGCACGTGAATAAATGGAAATATGGTTCACATTGTATAAATGTATTGTAAGAAATAATGTACCAATTTCCAGTTCTCTAGCTTTATGAGAAGTATAATAATTATTTCGTATTGTTTTAGGGGTTGTTGTTACATTTTTACCCCTTAGCAGCACACTGAAAAATACAAATATGGTTTACTTTTTATATATGTCTTGTAAGAAATGAATGTACCAATTTCCAGGTCTCTAGCTTTATGGGAAGTATAATAATTAATTTGTATTGTTTTAGGGGTTGTTATTACAATTTTTCACACCTTAGCAGCACAGTGTAAAATGCAAATATAGTTTTCATTTTATATGTACCTTGTAAGAAATAAATGTACCAAATTCCAGCTTTCTAGTCTTAATGGATGTATAATAATAAATATTTATTGTTTTAGGGGTTGTTTCAACCCTTAATTCAAAATGATTTATAGCCTATGTCTCATTCCAGGTCATGATCTATATGTGTGCCTAATTTCATTCAAATCCATCCAGTACTTTTTGCGTGATTGTCAGTCAAACAAAGAAACAAACAGACAAACATACAAACTTTCACATTTATAATATTAGTAGGATATATGATTTACATTTAGTCATTTTATATTTATGACAAAAAGGATACTTCGTTTATCAATTTTACAAATATTTCTTGCAAAACAATGGTTGCCAAAAAATCGGTTAATATTTTAAATGTATATATTGTTCTTTGTTATTTGTTTACTTTATGATATTCAAAAAAATGAAACAAATATCCACTCGCATAAAGAATATAAAATAAATTGCACACAAAACTCTTTACTGTGCATAGTACGACCTTTCAGAATTCATATTTAAGATCGTCTGATGGGATTTTAAGATCATAAAATACGTTAAGCTTGCATTACATGCATAATAGTAAAGTAAGAAACTTTTCAAGCTTTAGCCAATCGTTGAGTTGAAATATACCGACCTTTGGCTTTAAGTCCAAGATTAAAACTTTGTACAATAAAGCTGTTTAACTATGAGCTTTATGTTCCTTATAAAGTTTAAAGCGTAATCCCAATCTAATAGTTTTCTAAATCTGTTATTAACTCAAATGCTGTTAATATTCTGATTTAGTTATTGGTTGGTCGTGCACCAAACTTTGATTTAATTCTTCAAATAGTTTTTCTAAGAGAGAATGTTTCAACAAACTGGAGCCACTGGGACGACAGTGCATCAAATATAATACATGTCGCAAATCTTTACTTCCTGGATTATTTAGTAGTACCCATAAGTCATTCATTATAAACAAGTAAACGATTAGTTTAGATAGTTGTAATAGGCTAATACAGACCATTAATAAGCATACCGAGCTCTGTTCTTTTAAAGTTAGTTATGTAATATTAATATTAATATTATATAATAATGAAACTGACCTAAAACGAATGCATTCAAATTAATTTTTACAAGTAATTCATTTAAAAGTTACAAAGTGTGTTGTAAGAAATCTCTAAACTTTGATAAGTAAACCAATTTCAAAATGTTATTTATTACATAACTACTGTTTTTACAATAGTGGATTTTGTATGAAATGCAGGCACTTTCGGGTGATTTTGAATAATTTAGTTTGGTCTTATATTTTTATTTATGATAACCTATAAAACGCAAATCTATTATAAACATTTCCTTTTTGATTGCAGCCCACTAAATTCACAGCAAAGCCCACCAAGTTTCCTTAGTTAAACTTCATATGTCTGTGAACAACGCATGTCACCAACACCAAATTAGTAAATATCATTATGCACAATTTGAAACTTTTAGTACCTTACCCTTGTCGTATTAAAGTTACATAGCTCTCCATGGTCTTAACTGACCTACAGTTTTTGACTGAACCTGCACATACTATTTTGCATGGCATAACTGTCACTTACACTTGCTGTGTAACAACATAATATAAAATTGCATCAGCACAACAATCAATTCACTAACTTTCAATTTAGTTGTTAAGAGGCTTAAAACAGTATTTGAATTGCAGTTTTATTAATAAATTACTTACAACTTATCTCTGAAGCAAACCTGATTGTACACTTCAATAAACAAAGCATTACTTTGCAAAGTTAATCAAATATAAGCAGAGTTTTTACACTAGGCGTTTGTTTTCACAATAATTAGTTGTACAAACAGCTGATAGGCATTACACGTACGTATAATATATGTATTTCATTCTATATTTTAAATTATAACTTTTTTTAAACTGTATGTATTATAATCACAGAGAAACTCACTCTGCTATAAAACTAGTATTGTAATTGTTATATTTGTATATAATGTAAAAATACTCAGAATAATACTAATATTATAAATTATATTTTACTCCGTTATTTATTTAGTTATATGGTTTTGTTGTTTTTGTTTTGTTATATAGCACGCAGGTTAAATAATATATTATTTAATACCGATAAAATATTTAGTTATAAAAACGATATAAAGAAATAAGGCTACCATTATAGCCAGGTATATAGGGGGGTTTCAGCTTACATTAATTGCGGTAAAAGATTTTTTTCTAGGATCGTTTGGTATGGTGTGGGTATGCCAAATCTAATTTTGCGATCTCGAAAGTGGGGGGGACAACTTTTGGGGGGCAAAAACCTCAACATTTTTGGACTTTTTCCAGTTTTTCGCTTATAACTAAACAACGGTCCATATTATGTAAAAAATAGATCTGTAGTACATTAAAGAAGACAAAATTTCGCGTTGATTAAAAAAACAAAGTTCGAAATAGGTCCAGTAGTTCGATTTTTATGGGGATCTAAAAAACAGCAAATTTTTCCAACTTTGCCAAAAACTGTGTTTTACCCATTTTCAATGTGCTGCAACTTTCCAACATCAAATTTTATCACTACCCCCCTCCCTAAAAGTTTTAGAGCATCAATCCCTGATTTCAAAAAACATCGATTTTTCTAAATTGAACTGATTTTGAAATTTTGTCAACTCATAAAGCAAAATTGGGGAAAACCTTAAATTCACACATTCGGGGTTTCGCTCTTTTTCGATGTCTATGAGTCTGAAAATCAATTCTGAGGCTTAGGTATGTCATCTGAATGCATCTGGAATTTTTTTTATAGAATTTTGTGTAAATTTTAAAATATAAATAATTATTCATGACTTTTACCAGTAGTGGTGGTTTCTTGTTCACTAAATATATCAGGTGTCTTAAAAGTCCCATGCCTTCCCCCCCCCCCCTTTAACTTTTGTGTTTGTTAAAACAAACAAATATCCCTTGGGGAACGATACTAACTTAGCCCAAAGTATCTTTTGAAGCAATCGGAAATTTTGAGTGTCCCCTAAAAATGGGGGATTTTGGGGGCAACTCAAAATTTTTAAATGGGAAGTATGGGCATGTGATGCCGCATTTTAAAGGTCTATTTAAGACTAGGCAAATGACATAAAGAAAATAAAAATCGGACCACCCAAAACAAAATGGCGAAACTAAACGCGTTGAAATAAATCGACATAAAGTTGCTAATATCTCGAAAAGGAAGAGCATCCTCCATTTCCGGAGAGTAACGTGATCATGTTAATAAGCAGAGGAATAGTAGGTGGGGAGCAGGTGAATTGTCATTCAGCCCCAGAAATAGGCAAGGCTTGTATGATAAAGATGATAGGACAAAACTTCCAAAGCCTTAAGTTGAAGCGCACGGATAAAGTCGTTACACTCGCCCAGGTTACACAAACATTGAATGTTGGCTCCCAAATGATGACTGCTGTTGATCCTACAACGTTGTTTCAACGAATCTGCATGGCGAAACAGTCTGACGAAGATTTGAAACACTATTTCACCCATGAACTGGCACCGTATCCATTATCATTATTCAACGAACATGGATTACGAAAAGGAACCAAGCTCTGTTGTACAAGGCATTCAAGCCAGCAGCTGTTCCCACAGGTTTGCAAGATAAAATGGTTGTCTTGACCTTACGTTTCATCATATAAGTAAATGCAATAGCTCATCTTTCCTATGAAAATGCGTTAAAAATATTCCCGCCTTGTAATACCACACAACAAAACAAGGTATAAACTGTATCCATAGCAACCATACCCAATCACACGATGATCTTCTTGATTGTTTATACAATACGTTGATTTCACAACACAGTTGATTTGTTGATTTAACATTTCATTCCGTTGTAGTAAAGACTTGCTATTACAGTCTACAAGATTCAACAAATCTTAAACGTGTTACTGGATATAGTATTTCCAGATAATTAAATTATTTAGCTTTTTACTTTCTGTGAAAATAATTCATTTACAGCTACATTCACAAGAACACTGTGAAATTTCTGATCTAGACTTAAATAAACCCTATTCAAGTTTAAAACTTAATTTTGCTGATTTATTTGCTTATGCAACTAATGTCAAACAAAACATGTCAACTAACTAAATATTCGTAACGTACAGACGTGAGTCAACCTTCATGAATATAAGTACACAACTTATATGAATAAGTACACGTAAAAAAACTACATCTGATATAAATACGAAAATTTCAGGTATAAAGTCACAGACGTACGCTAAACAAATATTTTTCTAAATTTTGATGTTAAAGCTTAAAAATAGTGAAAATTCAGTTTTACACTTCCAGCCCTATAATAAGAGTTGAAACAGCTGATTCAGTTCAAAAGCTTAGCAATACACATTTTTATAACCAAAAACATCCTTACCATATACAAGCAAATTAGCAAATTAACAAATTAGAATTAGCAAATTATTGTTCACAAACAACACCTTTTTTACGTTAGTTTAGTAAAATAATAGCAAACAAAAACAAAATGTAAACGAAAAACGCTTAGGCTTACTCAAAACATCTGTTGTTACATATTGTAAATAAAATAACAGATTTTGATCAAAAACATAACTCAATTTCAGTTTAAGCTTATATTTAACCAAGACATGTATCTTGAAAGCATTTACATTTTTATTACCATAGTAACCTATTTGGCAAATTTGGAATCTGGAAGTTGGTAAATTTTTTTAACAAACAACAATGTTTTTAGGCTAGGTTTATACAGCTGTATTGTATAAAAAAAATCATGCAAACAAAAACCTAGCACTACTTCGTATGTGTTTTAGGATCTATGATACTGCATTCTCACCATACTACGACGACCAAGTGCCTCTGTCCTAATCAATCTGCATATCTTAAATGGCTTCATTACTATTAGTGAGTGAAGCGAGCAGGGACCCTAGTACTTAGTAATAAAATAAATTTATATAGTTACTAGACTTGTGTTTCTATATGTTCAGCGGAAAATTACTCCTTATTACTCCATATAACTTGAACTTAATTGTGTAAGTCTCATACATTTGAAATAACTTACTATATCCTTTTAAAACAACCTAAAATCAAACGTATTATTTCATTGCTTACATACTATAGGTGGTCAAAGAACTACAACAAAATTATTAACCTAAACTTTACGTTTGAAGTTATTATTACAGAGGAACGTTACGCTTTTCAAACTCCATAAAACCAAGTACTAAAACTTTAAACATCACAACTTTTATAGTGATTTACGAGCCGAACATTTATGGCGCTGGGAATAGTAAAGTTTTACTGTATTGCAGTATGTTTTTACAAGTTCCATCTAGACACAAACAATAAATAAATACTTCGTAATATACTTGTAGTGCCAAGAATAACATTAATGTGTATGGTTTTCATAGGCAGTATCATTATTGTATACATTTTATTAAAAAAAAATTGGAAAACGGTTGACCCTAAAGGCCATCTATGTAACTTCCCGCTATGTTTAATTACAACAAACACGATTTTTGGAAATTTTGAACTGCCATAACTTTCGAATGAATCAACCGATTTTTATGAGATTTGCGGCAATCGATGCAGTTTTTTAAGTCCATTGAAAGAATCAACAACAAAAATTTTTCAGATGAAAAATTTCGGTGAAATTGAGAAAAAACACTTTTTTTGATTTTCTTTCGTCCACGATATCTCGCGAATGAATCAACCGATTTTTATGCGATTTGCGGCAATCGATGCAGTTTTTTGAGTCCATTGAAAGAATCGACAACAAAAATTTTCTGATGAAAAATTTCGGTGAAATTGAGAAAAACGCTTTTTTTATTTTCTTTCGTTCACGATATCTCACGAACGAATTTACCGATTTTGACCGGACTGGTAGCGATCGACGTCGCTTTTCAAGGTTAAAAGCTGATTAGATTTTGGAATTGATCGGTAAAGCCGTTTAAAAGTTATACCGAAAAAACCTGATTTGAAAAAAAATTATTTCTTAGTTTTTCCGAAATTTCTCAGAACCTACCTGTCCAAATTAGTTGAAATTTTCAGAAAATCTAATTTTGATGGAACTATTTAGAAAGCCGTTTGGTAGGATCCAATCGGTTAAGCCTTTCAAAAGTTATAAGCGAGTCACATACTTACATACACACACACACATACATACAGACAGGGTGACACCCTCTCGGGAGTGGTCAGGGAAGATTCCTAGGACCTCAAAACGTCGAGATCTGATGAATACTCGATTTTCGAAAAACGGGGTGAAACCAATAACTTCCCGATTTTAGAAAATTTTAAATTTTCTTAGCGGGAAGTTAAAAAATACGTTTTATTATTTATCAAAACATACGTAAAAAATTATTGCAAAAATTTTAATGTTTATTTCTTAAAATATTAAACTTACAGGCTACTGAATAAATCCAATAAACATTTAATCAAATGCAAATACACAAAATAATTAGATAGCAACACGCACAATCGTGGAAATCTGAAGAAAAAACAGAGTATTAGTTTAACAATTAATAAAGAATTCGATCTCGCAGCTGTAGGGTTTCAACCAACCCTGGGAAATAGGTCTACTCGCGAAGGCGTTGAATAGCTGCTTACGTGTACGAAATATATTAGTACAATAATTAGTTTGCACCTTGTCTCCAACCCCAGCTCACGCGTTGCTTCGTTCAGATCACTGCGGACAAGTGAGTTTCACAAAGACCTTGAGGCCTTGAATTATTTACTGCTTCCCTTCCCTCGCACAGGACAAACTCGTTTGGATCGATTCTTTGGGAACCATATATACTACAAGGTCGTGTAAAAAAAACAAAATTTGCAGAATAATCTATATATATAAAAGCGAAATACCACTCACTCACTCATCAAGATTTCTCAAAAACTACCGAACGGATTGAAATGAAATTTGGTATGTAGCTTCCTCTATTGCCATAGGTGCTCACTAAGAAAGAGTGTGAAAAAATTCGAAATTTTAGGGGGGTTTGGGAGATCAAAGTTATTAAAAAACGATTTCTTCGAAACTACCGGCCGGATTTGAATGAAATTTGGTATGTAGCTTCCTATAGGGCCATAAGTGTTCACTAAAAAAGAGTTTTAAAAAATTGGAAATTTTAGGGGGGTTTGGGGGATAAAAATTACTAAATCACTATTTCTCCAAAATTACCGAACAGATTGGAATGCAATTTGGTATGTAGCTTCCTCTAAGGCCATAGGCACTCATTAAGAAAGGGTTTTAAAAAATTCAAAATTTTAGGGCGGGTTTGGGGGATAAAAGTTATTAAATCACGATTTCTTCAAAACTACCGAACGATTGGAATGAAATTTGGTATGTAGCTTTTTCTAGGGCCATAGGCGCTCGCTAATAAAAGGTTTAAAAAATTTCGAAATTTGAGGAGGGGTTTGGGGGGATCAAATTTACTAAAATCATAATTTCAGATCTTTTATTATTTTGACAATAGTGCTTTTATTATTTAAGATCTATATATATAAAAGCCAAATACCACTCACTGACTGAACACTTAAAAAGAATACAATTACGTTAAAAAGGCTAAAAATACTAACCACCACGGGCAACGCCGTACGTGTCAGCTAGTCTACTATATTTAGGTTTTGTAGATAATAAACAACTTTCATTCTAGTGCTTACGGTTTATGTATTTTGAATGAACTCGTCCAAGAGACTTAGAAAACAAGTGTAACAAATTCGCATGAAATTAGACGTGAAATGCTTCCGTTAGAGCACAAACACATACATATTAAAATTTTTAAAACGTCGCATCACTACATTCTATTTGAAAACTGAACTAGCTACACCAATAATCATAACCAGAATAGATTATAGGTACGAACCAGGGAAATATAATGACGGCTCCTAAACACCGTATTATTTTTTCACCTCCTGAACGTAAACTTCTGTTCCTAAATTTTTTCACAAAGGTACGTTTTTCTTTTTTTTTTTGTAAAATATGTACAACTCCATTTTCTAGATTTTAGACACAGTCAATAATTTAAGAAGAGGGAATTTATTTTTGAAACATTTTGTGAAATATATTGAAAACTACACATTAATAACATTTTAAATCATTAAGCTTTATATCCTTCAATAAAGTCCCAAAACCCCCTCTAGACAGTAGTATCTAATGTATTTTTGGGTTCTAAAATCTGCCCCCCCTCTTAAATAGCCCATCTTGTCGTGAATGCTACTTCCTTTTTTTTATTTCGATGACCTCTATAGCCATGTATACCGTATGGGTGTTTTAACATAGTCAGAACACCTTTTAGTAACACAATGTTAATTATTTGAAAATGCACATGTACATGAGTTATTTTATGTACAAAATTTCATTTAGAAATGAGATTATTGCATAAATAAATGTATAACTTTTATTTTATACTTATTTGTTCTTATTATTTGTATGGTTAATATCTTGGACGTACAAACTGTTAAGAAAATATTTATGTTTTAGATTTGCGAAGAGAGACACAGAGTTCTCTCGCGTTAGTTCTAACTTTTATCTTTAACCGTTCAGGATAATTTCCTTAAATCCTAACTTTGCTTATTGAACAGGTAGACTAACCCAAGTTATTGTAAATTATACAAAAAGGCAAAGTTTAGCCCGTAAAGAAAAGAAGTCACTTTAAAGTTGTTTTTACGAGCTTTCCTTTAGCTTTCCGTCAAAGTTATGTTTGTAAAGGCGAGATTCAACAATTTAAAATCTCTAAGATAAAAGAAGAAGTCATGACTTACTGACTGATTCATAATCAACGTAAAACTATGATGTATAATATCTATAAACGTAAAATACTCAGTATACCACCATACCACTATGTAGAAGTACAGTAAGAATTCATTTTGCAAAATATTGATTTTAAGGGTTGAAAATAGTCAAAATACAACTCTGTAGCAGATGATTCCAATCAAATTCTTAGCAACACAATTCAAGATACGGTCTATACTGAACAAAAACCTGCTTTTTGAATGCAGTTACATTCGTTCTGGCTTACTATATCATAATCCAAACACATGTCAGTATTGAAATTATGCCAACTTTATTCTTCATTAGGTCTATATTACTAGTTTGAAGTACAACTTTACCATATCTTGTTTTTGGTCATATTTTATAACTTGAAAATTGCCTCTCTTCTATATAAAAATAAAAGTCTCTGCCCTAATGAATCGTAATTCCCTTGACTACATCATAGCATACAATAATCTATTTGCATTTGCTTAGCCACTGGGGTTTATCAGCGAAGCCAGAATGGTGTGGAGACTCTATTAGTTCTTACTTTTTTCAATTAACAAATTTCAATTAACTTCCTTACGTTGCTTATAATTATAAAATATAATATATTTGTATTAATAACCATAACTAACTCTTGATTTTAAGGATATACTCTTTTCAAAATACTCATAGACAAAGAAATGACATTTTCAGTTTGTTTTAAATTGCTTCAATAAAAATACTATCCTCAGAACATCATCTCACAAGTGGTGGTTTTAAAAAAAAAATATTCCTTCTTTTATTATGTTCGGCTGCCTGTAAATAAACATTTAAAATACGTAAGTAAGTATTACAAGTGATAATTTAGTAAATTATTTAAAGGAAATATTACACATTTAAAATAAATCTAAATGCCATTTTGAAAAGTTACCCAACTAACAACAATAATTGACCAACATACAGAATACCTGTTTTCATATGTTTAAAATCATTCAAAAGTCAGCACCAACAATCAACCCATTCTTGTGTTACGATATTTAAAAATATAGATTTTTAGAAATATTATTAAACATATTCCATCCAATCTAATAGTTTTAAAATCTATTATTAACTCAAATGAAGTTTTGATTCTTATTTACTTATTGGTAAGTCGAGCATCCAATTTTGAGCAAAAATTTGATTTAATTTACCAAATACTTTTTCTGAAACTGAATGTTCAATCAAACAGGAACTCAACAACTACAAACATTGTTGAAAATGTTCACTTTCCGGATTTTGAATCATATTTACTTAAATTAGAATGTACGTTGATTAATCTATGCAAATATAGTGCCTACCCATAATGTAATGTACTCAATAGTATGTATGTAATCTGTTTATTGCTACACAAAATACGGTTTCTGAAATATCAGACATCTTGATTTTATAATTATGTTGTACGGTGTTCATAACTTCTAATTTCGACAAAAGAAGTATAATTTAACAGAAAAGAAACACAACTCCTTTTGAACACCTGAATACTGCAAACAAAATAAAAGTATTTCCTTATGCTGTTTTACCAAAAACAGCGTAACCATGTAGTAAATTGGTTTACTAATAAAAGTTTAGAGATTTCTTACAACACACTCTCCTTTGTAACTTTTAAATTCATTATTTGTAAAAAATTATGTTTATGCATTTGTTTTAGGTCAGTTACATTATTACATAATATCTAAATATTCAAAGGACAGTTCTCAGTATGCGTATTAATGGTCTGTAATAATGTTACAACTATTTAAATCAATCCTTAATTTGTTTATAATTATGACTTATGGATACTACAGTTAATTAATCCAGGAAATGAAAATTTGCAATAATTATTAAATTGCATGCACTGTTGTTCCTGTTACTGCTGTTTTCAAACATTCAGTCTTAGAAAAAATATTTAGGAACTTAAATTAAATTGCCGAATCAAAGATGGGTGCACGACCAACCAATAACTAAATCAGAATATTAACTTCATTAGATTTAATAACAGATTTAGAAAACTGTTAGATTGGGATTACGCTTTAAACTTTATATGGAATATAAAGCTCATAGTTAAACAGCTTTATTGTACAAAGTTTTAATCTCGGACTTAAAACCAAAGGTCGGTATATTTCAACTCGACTACTTTCCAAAGTTTGAAAAAGTTTCTTACTCTACTAATATGTATGTAATGGCAAGTTTAATGTATTTTATGAGCGTAAAATCCCATCTGACGAACTTAAATATGAATTCTGAAAGGTCGTACAAATACTATGCACTGTAAAGAGTTTTGTGTGCAATTTATTTTATATACGTTATGCGAATGGATATTTGTTTCCTTTTTTTTTCTTTATTGAATGTCATAAAGTAAAAATATAACAAAGAACAATATATACATTTTAAAATATTAACCGATTTTTTGCAACCATTGTTTTGCAAGAATTTTTTCTGAAATTATTAAACGAAGTACATATCTTTTTTGTCATACATATAAAATAACTAAATGTAAATCATATATTTTAATATATATTTTTATGAGTTAGCTAATATTTCGCTGATTCATTTTAGCTAACAAAATATGCGAGCCTGTATAAGGTAATCGATAGAGTCCGGATCCACAAATATTTTGAACCTCTCCTGTAACAGCTATACTTGAACATTACCTTCCAATAAAACAAACAAAACTGAAACAGGCGATTGAGTTATTTATCTTTTATAATACATTTGCCAACAAATACAATAAGGTTTATTTCATCATAAAGTATTTAACCATACAAATACTAGTCCATACAGGTAAACACTAAATTATTTAGCCATGAACTGTAATACTAAATACAACAAAGTGTTTTTAAGATAGTGTATAAAGTAGTTCAAATACATTTATAGCTGAAATAATAAAATATACAAAACTTTATTTAGAAAGGAAGCAAACCTTCTTAAGATTGCAAATTTCACTTACATGTTTTCCTCTATCTACAAGAAATTATAATCTGCAAATTAACTACCTCAAGTCTATGTGTAGAGAATACTTAATTAGCTAATTATCCTTAAGCTAAGCAAAACAGATTATATCGTGGCAAGGGTTTTATTACTGTAGATAGCTCTAATTTGTTTACAAATTGTACACGCAATTGGAAAATCTATACTTATAAATAAAATTGACGTGAATGTCTGTGACTTCAAAATGTAAGCTTTATTCTAAACTAATATGTTTATTCACACATTACCAAAATCTATTACCAAAATCTAAACAAATATTTATAACTAGCTGTTGTACCCGTGGCTTCGCACACGGTTCAAAGTTTCGCCCCATAGTAATTAATGTTTATTCACCCCGATCCGGCTTTGCACGGATAGACAAATCAAAGTTAAATGTATATTAGCAATAAAAACATATCAATAAATAGTACACTATGTGTTTCTTATGGGGATTTTTAGTAACTTTGACCCTCCAAACCAACCTAAAATTTAGAATTTTTTGGAAACATTTCTTAGGGAGCACCTAGGGCTCTAGAGGAAGCTACATACAAAATTTCATTCCAATCCTTTTGGGTTTTTTCTTTTCTAGTAACTTTGACCCCCCCCCCTCCAAAAATCCCCTAAAATTTCCAATTTTTGGAAAACCTTTCTTAGCGAACACATAGGGCCCTAGAGGAAGCTACATACCAAATTTTATTGCAACCCGTTCGGTAGTTTTTGAGAAATCGTGATGAGTGAGTCAGTCAGTCAGTGAGTGGTATTTGGTTTTATATAGCCTATATATAGATTTGAACTGGTTAAGAATGCCTGTAAATACTTGTGCATTTAAAATACATACCGGTAGCTCAGGTGAAGGAGGATGTTCAATATGTTAGTGGATGTTTACCTCATCCTTAACACATTCACTGCTAAGCAAGTTTCGTATTTCCTATGCTATGAGCTGACCTTTTATTTTTTATATTTATAGTCTAAATTAGTATAAATCATTTATTTTTTTATTTTTCAGCCTTTCTACGTACCTGTAATAATCACTGATATTTTAAAGCGGACGTACATGTTCGTCCATAGCACATAGGCTTAAATTTGCTAGAAAACTATATAAGACGGAAACAGTTTCATACGACAGTTATGAGTGATGGATTTTAAGGTTATCCATTACTAAACCATATTTCATGTTCTATGTTAAAACCTTTATTAGTAAAAACTTTACATTAAAATATGGATAACTTTAGGATTGCCCATGGATAAATCATACTCTATGATAAAACCTTTATTATTCAATTTTTACATTGAAATATTTTAAATACAATTGACTGTTTAACATACAACAAAATTACACGTGTGACTGTTAAAGTGACGGCTTGCGTGTCGATTTATGTAGGATTACCCATTTATAAATCGTAATCTATGATAAAACCTTTATTATTAATTCCTTTTACATTTTAATAGTTTACAACATAATCTAGAAATACTGAAATCGGCCTAAGCCAATGTTAAACGATTGTTGTTGAAGACAAAGAATGCATTTAGTTGTCAGAAATTAATAATTTAAAAAATACTATTTAAAAAGTAATAACTTTATGTAGGCATACATTACTATGTTGAGAAGATTTTTAACTTGGTAAATGTGTACAATTATAAAGATTACTTAGTTATGATTTTATATAACTGTAGGCATATTTGTGATATTTATGTTATTTATATATTATATTTTTATCAAAATACCAAACTCTATCAAATTATAGGCATATTATAGCTGTTGTACCCGTTCTTTGCACGGGAATAATTCATAGTGTAAGCAGAAAAGTATAATACAATCAGTCTGATGGTAAATGTTGACAAAATGTAACAAATGGATTTAAAAATGTATATATTTACGTGTCACTTTAAGAGTGGTTGAGAATTGTCAAAAACCTCTAACGGAATAACGGTTTTTTCATTAAAAACATGTTTTGACTCATCACTCATTTATTTTACCCAATTTGAAGAAGTAAAAATTCGATTTGGGAGGGGGGAGAGCCCCCAGGGGCATATACACTTTACCGTTGTGTAACCCATATCTGTCAAAGATGGTGTGCCCTAAACAGGGGCCAAGAATCTTCAAAAATGCTCTAGAACACACTGTTTTCGAAATATTGACGATTTTTGTGAAAAAACAATACGCTTATGAATACTATCGTTGCATACGTTTGGTTGGTCACAGTTAGTCTGGGGACCATGATCAGTGCTCACTTACTACACCCAACAAAATGAATGAGCTCTTGAAGTTTCTGCATATCGTCAAGAATCACCCTGTATATAATATTTTTAATGAATGCCGTAAACGTGTTCAGGGGACCATGATCAGTGCTCACTTACTACTCCCAACAAAATTAATATTGCTTTGTCATCTGTCTTTGATAATTGTGCAAAGTTTGAAATCAATCCGATTTTTAGAAAGGGGTGAAAATCACGTCGTGTTCTGGGGACCATGATCAGTTCTCACTTACTACACACAACAAAATAATATTGCATTGTCATCAGACCTTGATAAGTGTGCAAAGTTTCAAATCAATCTGATTTTTTTAATAGGGTGAAAATCACGTAGTATTCTGGGGACAATGATCGGTGCTCACTTACTACACCCAACAAAATTAATATTGAATTGCCATAGGTTCTTGATAAGTGTAAAAAGTTTCAAAACAATCAGACGTTTTGAAATGGGTGAAAATCATGTCGTGTTCTGGGGACCATGATCAGTGCTCACTTACCACACCCAACAAAATTAATATTGCATTGCCATAGGTCCTTGATAAGTGTACAAAGTTTCAAATCAATCAGACGTCTTGAAAAGGGTGAAAATCACGTCATGTACTGGGGACCATGATCATTGCTCACATACTACACCCAACAAAATTATTGTTGCATTGCCATAGGTCCTTGATAAGTGTGCAAAGTTTTACATCAATCAGACGTTTTGAAAAGGGTGAAAATCACGTCGTGTTCTGGGGACCATGATCAGTGCTCATTTACTACACCCAACAACATTAATATTGCATTGCCATAGGTCCTTGATATGTGTGCAAAGTTTAAAATCAATCAGACGTCTTGAAAAGGGTGAAAATCACGTCATGTACTGGGGACCATGATCATTGCTCACATACTACACCCAACAAAATTAATGTTGCATTGCCATAGGTCCTTGATAAGTGTGCAAAGTTTTACATCAATCAGACGTTTTGAAATGGGTGAAAATCACGTCGTGTTCTAGGGACCATGATCAGTGCGCACTTACTACACCCAACAAAATTCATTGTGCATTGCCATAGGTCCTTGATAAGTGTGCAAAGTTTCAAATCAATCAGATGTTTTAAAAAGGGTGAAAATCACGTCGTGTTCTCGGGACCATGATCAGTGCTCACTTACTACACCCAACAAAATTAATATTGCTTTGCCATAGGTCCTTGATAAGTGTACAAAGTTTCAAATCAATTAGACGTTTTGA